>JAAGNO010009753.1:23240-34951 GCA_033439905.1 Ceryle rudis | reverse complement strand
CACCACTGTGTCCTTTTTTAAAATTTTTTTTTTTAATTTATTTTGGGTTTTTAAAAAAAAAAAAAAAAAAAAAAAAAAAAAAAAAAAAAAAAAAAAAAAAAAACCAAACCACCACAACTTACCAGTTCTGTCAAAGTAGCATAAAGTTATTTCACTCTAGCTTTTTTCCAACTAGAGAATAAGCCACTGTGTTTTACCTTCTTTGCCTGCTCTAAGCCAGAGGCTGTTTCAGGGCAACATTTATGCTGCTGTCTGAAAGCTTGGCTGTGAGTCTGGCTTGCTTGGCAAAGTCTAGACTGGTGCCAGGCAAGCTGGTTTACGTGGTGACCTTAATGCTGCAGCTGCTCTTGCCAGAGGCAGTTTATTTCCCTACATGCCGTTCCTCAAGGTATTTTTGAGGGGCTTGCTGCTAATGACCTGCTGGCTGTGAAGTCCTGCATCCGGCCACCAGATCAGATGTTCCTCTGCAATGTCCAAGGGTAAAGCTGAGGACTGTCCTTGTTAAAGCTGGGAGAGAGAAACATGGCCCTGGACTTACCCTTTTGGCTAGGGGAGGCAGATTATGTTTTGCTGGGTTTTCCCATTAAATCTGTATCTCCTAATAAAACACTACAAGAAAAAAAATCATTGTTCCTGCCAAATTTAGCAGGAAATTGAGAATAAATATTTTACTTCAGCAAGTTTGCTTTTTAGCAGCCCAAGCTTTTCCTGGGGGTGGGTAGACGCCTGCTTAGTCTATCCTTTAAACCAGCCCTGGCAGATCTACTCACTGCAGGGGGCTGAGCCCTGCTTGAGACCACACTGGAGCCAGGTTTTCTGAAGGGGACGCAGCTCTGACTGCTGTCACACTTTGCCATTCAACTTCTACAGGCTTTTCTCACAGCTGAGCTTAAATACAAGGAGAGAAATATGAGGTTTGCCTCCAAACATGAAATCAGCTTTGTGTAATACCAGTCTGGGTCTAAAAGGGAAGCTTTTTAGCCCTAGTTGTATTAGTAGAGATACCGAGGGCACTGCTGTGTTGCGGGAAAGGGGTTGAACACACAAGAAAGGGGTAAATGAACGGACACAGAGCAGCAAACACAGTGTGGCAGCTATTGATGAGCCCTGGCCTGGGAACAGCTCTGAGAGTTTCTGCTGGTCTGCAGAATTGCTCAGGATATGGCAGTACTCCTCATGCCTCGAGTTGTGCAGAGAAAAAGAAACAGCCATTAAAATTGATGAAGAGTCTTAATGGCAAACAGGAAACCCAGATAATAGAGCAGAAACAAAATGCAGGTTTTATGCTTCTACCAGAAAAACAAATCTTTTTAATCCAGAGGGAGAAAAAATTACTAATATAGCCCATAAACAAGGGAGAAGGGAAGTGGTGAATAATGAAGTGAATAAACTATGCTTTAATGGCCTTGTTAAATGAGCAAAATATATTTTTTAGATGTGGATTTTTTTCTTTTTGCACAAGTGGCAAGAAGGCTGATGTGGGAGAGGTGACTGGTACTTGGGAGGGCACAGCAGCCTGCAGCCCACTGTTCTCAAAGTGTGACCATCATCCCTGGCTAGCCCAGCTGCCTGAAAAAAACCCTATTCTTCTCACCTCTTGCACTGTATAAAATGAAGTCCCCAACACTACGTGGCCCATCCAGATCCTTTACAAAGGTTGTAAATGGCTGTTTCTACAGCCCTGCCCATACCCTGATGGCACAACAAAAATTTGCCAGCCACCCCCCCATGTGCAGGGTTGAGCAATCTGGTGGAAGGGTGATGATCCCTGGCACTATCTACATGTTCTTGTAATCAAGGCTGATTCAGATCTGCAAGAGGCTGTGTTTTTTCTAGCTGAAGGGAAACTTCTGCCATGTATTCACCTGCCTCTCGGTGCCTGCCAGCTCAAACTGTACATTTGAATGCCCACACGAAGTATTTTCATCAGACAAGCAGAAGTCCTTTCTGAGTAATATTTTGCTGTACAGCATCATTTCAGTATTTCTGAGACTGCTTCATCCCAGAGAAAATCTCCTTAGTTTGCCTGTTTGTTTTTCTTCTCTTGTCAGATGGAAGCTGACTCACATCTTCCAGAAGGCACCATCACGCTCCACAGGCTGCAGCTGTAGAGGCAGGTTTCTCAAGCGACTAACACTGGGGCAGCATTTCATCTGCAACACCATCCTAGGGTCCTCCAGAGCCATGGGACAAACCCACAGGGATCAAGCTCATCTCCTTGAGTTCTGCTGCTCAGCTGAACATGTGGCATGTGCCCTTGCTCCATCAGGTCCAGACAGCTCATCTCTGCTCTGCCTATGCTTCTCATTCTTTCTCACAAAACCTCTGAAAGTTACTTTGGCACCACAGGTCTGTCTTGTATAGCCAACCTACTTGATACAGGATCTTCTCAGCAGGTCTTGCAGTTTCAAACCTTAGTCCTGCTGAATGTCCCAGATCAAACAAGCCACTCTTGGTTTTCACTTCAATAGCAACATTTGCTCAGTTGTGAGAAAATTGCTTGTGAGCTTTCAATTCCAGGGAATGCTAAGCAGGGAGTGCTTAATTTTCTAAAATAATTTTAAAAACAAGCTATAAATTCATCCATAGAGATGGAATTTGCTGTTAAAGCTGTAGCTTTTTTCTAATACCTGGTAGAAAAGGCTGTTTTCTGTTTAGCTGTTTAGACAGTTAAAATAATTTCTGTATGACCTGCAGGTTTCATCCTGCTATGTTCTAGGGGGACTTTTCATAGGCTGAAAATTAAACTAGATCAACAGTCTCATATGGACACCAGAGAGGTAATTACAGCTATAAATGAAACGGTATTTCTGCTAGACTTGACAGCAGTAAAATGCAAAGAAAAAAAAAAAGCTGAAAATAAAAAGGGAATAATATCTGAAAGAATGAAAAGTAATGGATGGGGATGGTTTTAGACAAATGCACTAAAGGAAGCACCTTCCTTTGAGGAATTTGGAAACCTAAATAACAGTTTCATCAGGGAGAAATAGAAAAGAAATACTATTGACTATAAAGACCTGGTCTTTTTTGTTCCCTAGCCCCACAGCAAGAATGATTCAGGCACCCTCCTAGAAGAGAGAAATTCCTTTGGCAAATGCTAGTGAAACCCTGGATTTACAACATGCAGCTCTGCAAATCTTTTTCTGGCCAAGCCAGCCTTGGGATTGGCCTCTATGAAGGAGAGTGGGAACGCTGAGGAAAGTTGCTTGTAGAGCTTTTCATGTGGTTTCCATGGCTGGAAAAGAGTGGCTGGATTCCCCGCCTCCTTGAAAGTGGTCAGAACAGCTGTTTTATTTAAAGCATGGCTTGAAGTCACAGGTATGTTATGAGAAACCAGTATGTCAGGGAGAGAGACCAGACCACATGCAATGTGCAGCTCTGTGAGATCGCGTGTTTTGTTTGAGAGTTTTTGCAATGGGCTGGACTGAGACATCTCGTTGCTGATAGCCCTTTGTATGCTGCAGGTTCCCAGGATGCTAATAAGAGACTGCATGGATGCCATGGGGGTGATGTGCACACATGCTGCAGCAGGATTTGAGCTGCCGCTTCTGTTCACTCTGGTTTGGTTTTGCTGTCGAATGGGAACAGACACTGCTTTGCTTCCAAGGGCCAGAGTCCATTCCTAGGGCTCCTTGTAGGGCACTTAAATGCAAGACCCCACTAAGATACCTGGAGATCTGCTCAATGTTTTCTTGGTCTTGAGTGAACAGTGCCCTCTACTCTCAGGCAGCAAATGAAAGATAGGACCTGGAACAGCATGCATGGCTAGATGTTGGGGAGAGCGGGCAATGCAATAGCAAGTCAAGTCAGGAAACCCCAGCAGTCCTACAGAAATATGAGTGGCATTATCCAAAGTGCACGGGCAGTATTCCGAGTGTGCTGCTGCTGGCAGCTGTGAGCAGCAGCCCAGGCAGTCATGCTCAGCTCCGTTCTGCCTGCACCCTGCTCACCCTGATCTGTCCGTGCTCCCAGGATCGTCATGTTGGACACCTCCAAGTGCCAACCCCAGGGACACCTCCTGAGGCACTGTGGTGTATCACAGCATTGGCTGCTCTGCCACAGGGCAGAGCCATCCCCTTTGTTTCTCCTAGTTGCTGCTCTCAACAACCGTGATTTTTTTGCTGATTGCTCCTGCTCCCATGTTTGTAGTTGGTCATCCCTGTGGGTAAGCAGGTCCCCTGTGCCATCAGTGTCACTGCTGATCAGTCCCACTAGTCAGGTTTGCTCTTGGCCGTGCTGCCCTGACCATTTTCCCTCTTGTTCCTACCAGCTGTGTTTGCAGTCTGCTCTCTCCTGCCGAGTCCCTTCCATAAAGAAGCAGGAAGACACTTTTTACCCAACTCTCAGACATGAAGTCATCAAGTTATTTGGCTACCTGAGTCCAGCTTTCTCGAACTCACTGGCAGCACAGGACACAGTCTTGACAGACTGGACTTGCTATTTCTTAAGCAGAGCACAATGCCCCTTTGTGTGGGGTTCCTGGACTGGCCAGGTTAGGTTTTGTTTGACAAAGCCTCTTTAAATTTCCCTTTTTTTTTTCCCCTTCATGGAGTTGCGAAGAAAAAGATTTCTTTCTTCTGTCAAACCTTAGCCCTGAGTTTGCACAAAATAGGTCTGTGACCCTAGAGCTAATTTTCAGGTTTGCAAAAAAACCCAACACATAACCTGGGCAGTCTGGGCATTTTGTAATCAAATTTGTTGATAACAAAAATGTTATGATTTCAAACCTAGAGAAAAAAAAGATGGATCTGGGAAGCAAGAGTATTACAATTTGCTCCAGCAAGCTCTGTTACACCATTACACCATTGCTCTGCTGCAGAGCAGTTGCAAGATGTCTGGACAGGAATGGTGGAAGCCTCTCCCTTGGTTTCTAGAGTGCCTGAGGTCCTGTCGTAAAAAGGATGAGAGAAGTGAGGGGGATGGAGGGAGTTTCCTCTGAAAAGGGGAATCCAGAATGAGAAACACATTCAGCCACTGCAAACAGCAAAAACACACGCGCCTTTGATTCCAGGAGCCAGGCCGTGCGTGCCTCACATGTGCAGCTGCCCAGATTTATGGCCTGTTATCCTCTGAGGCAATTACTGGAGTTTGCTGTGGGGATCTGCCTGAGCCATGCACAGGTTGCCCACATAGCCTGGCCTTCTGAGAAATGACACACTGCTCGCTCCACCAGCACTCGCCATGTGCTGTGTCCAGGAGCAGCTGTGCTGGAAAACCACCGCAGAGGAAATCACGAGTTAGTGAGTCACTGAGACTGCTGCCAGCCTGTCAGGAGTCTCTCAGCTTTCATTTGGCTCTGCTTCTGCTCTGAAGCAGGCTCAGATGCCACCTTGAACAGCAGAATGGTCGCTAGCAGGTGAGGAAGGATCAGGAGCAAGTGGAAAGATGGACCTGTTTCTCAATCTCCTGTCCCAAAGGGAGCTGAGCACTGGGGAGGGGAGCCTGGAGCAGAGTTTCCCACACAGCCTGTAATGCACCCTCACTGCACCCCACTGAAGCTCAGCAGAAATGTTGCCCCACACGCTTTTGTCCTGGCTGGGGAAGGTGCTGCTTGGAACACGGCCAGGAGCAGACAGTTGCCAAGATGCTTGTGGTCCAGCTGCAAGCATCGATACTGAGGTCTTCCCAAAGCTGTTTATGGCTTTGGTCCAACTATGAGGTCCAAGTGGTTCAGGCTTTATCTGTGTGTGGGAGACCACTTGCAGCTGCTCTGGCCCAAGAACACACTGCTGTGCTTTGGGCTGGACTGCATTTATATCACTTCCATCTATGAGAATCAGGAGAAAGCTGTTGATTTAAGTGTATTAAAAGGGCCTTCAAGCAGAAGCTTTATAGCATGAAATGCAGGCTCTCGTGCCTTAAACCAGCTGGCAGAGGAAGGGCTTTCCTTTCCAAAGTACGGGCTGTGCTGCCCATCATCCCAGGGCAGAGGTGCCTCCTGTACACTGCAGAAGCTTTGGAGACCAAGATGGAGAAGACATCCTTGGGAGAAGAGGGTAGTGTTGTGCTGCAGGACACAAATCTGGCAGGGACAGTGCTGCTGTCTCCTCCCTGTGCTACACATCCAGGCTGTGTCCCCAGGGCTGCCTGCAGCCACTCCTCCCTGAGCCCCAGAGGCAGCCCCAGCTCATCTCACAGATTTAAACGCCTCTCTTCCTTAATCCCTAAAAAGCGAGGAGCAGGATGCAGAGCAAACCGGTTCCAAATGTTTGTGCTGGGGGCTCTGGGCTGGGTCTTGCTCCCCTTAAAGCCAGCACAAAATCCACGGGAGACAGAGGTGCTAAGATACTCCCTGGCTCAGTATCCGATGCTGTTTTCCTTGGAAATCAGAGGAGGTCCATGAGGTGCATTTTGTCAGTGAGCAAGACCAGGTATTTTCAACATCAAAACAGACAAGAGAGTGAGAACCGTTTTCTATGGAAACATAGTTGGGTAAAGCCTGCATTTGGGATTTGTGCACAGAAATGTTTTTACTGCTTTCTTTTACAAAAAGTGAGCAATAATTCTTGTTTCAGGGATAGACGCTTTTTAAGCAATGGAACTGTTCCCTTAAAATCTCAAGTTTTAAAGCGGTCCGTTCTGCACTGAGTTCTTGGAGCACATTTTCCAGCCAGGTCTGTGTAGCACACGTTCCCCACAGCAGCAAGTGGAAGGATTGCTGCTTCTGCTGCCCGAGAGGTGAGGAGGGCTGGGTGATCTGCCCAGTGCTCCCTTCCAGCCTCCCCCATTTTCAGACTTGCTTGTGCTTGTAGCACTGGTGTGTGCTCAACTCGCCGCCAGTAGAATATCCCCTCCGTGCTCTGGCTCTTGGCTGGTGACAACCATGGAAAGATCACACTGCCTGAGAGAGGTGCTGGGGAGGACACTTGACAGCGGGGTAAATTCTTAGCTAGGAGTAATGCCGCCTTGCGTTTTTGTTCTTTGATCAACCGTGCTTTAAATTGACACTTGGATTTAACTTGCTTTAACATCCATGTGCAAACTAGCTCGAAGCAGACAGGTCCCTTGGGCTGCTCCGGGATGCCTCCAGATGAGTTTTGGTGAGCCTTGATGAGGGTCACCAAAAATTCTGTGTTTTCTATCCGCTCTGTTCCCTTGCAGTAAGCACCCACCAGCAGGACTGACACTGCAGCAGCACATCACTGCTGGCTCGTCCATCATTGCAGCCCTGGCTTTGGGACATTCTCTTCAGCTGCTCAAAACTCTGCAAAAGCCCGATTTTAGACACCTGGGTTAGAAAAATTTGGTCTCACCTTGGGCACGGCAGTGTGCAAATTTCCCAGATGGGGTCAGAAATGCTCGTGAGATATAAGAAGACACCTTTTCATGGTGGCATTAGTAATGCTGGCTGACAATGTGAGCTGGTCATTGATTCAGTGAAAAAGCTGCATGGCCAAAGCTGACAGTGCTGATGCCATTTATGAACTGGGATCACATTCCATGGGTAATTTGGGAGGAAAAATGATGGAAAATAAATGTTAAAAAAAGAAAAAAGAACATAACCAACATACTCTGAATTGAGAAAGTTCTATGTGTTGTGTTGAGCTGTGTCCACTGTGAAATGTCAAATTTACTATTTTTCAGTGAATGAATGATCTTAGCATTTAAAACACAAACCAACCACCCTAAGTGAAACACAGGAAAAGGAAACAAAATCTTTTCTCTTGGACTGAGTTAAATTTTCTGTTTGACCAGGTGTGACTGAAGTTTTCTTATTTTAGTTTTGTTCTGTTTGCTGCCTTGTTTTGGAAAGGGGAGGACACCACCACCCCTTCCCCATCTTTATGCTAGATGCACCCAAACAGAGAGTTTTCCAAGCTGAAAAATTGCCTTTTCCCATCTGCCCCTGCTCTGACCTTCTGGATAGGCCCTTTATACGGCTGCCACCTTGCAGGGGCTATCTGCACTCCCTTGGCCAACACAGGGCTATAGGACCCTCCCAGCTACAGCCATCTTCTCCAGGGCACAAGGCTGGGGCACACGATCAGAGGAAAGGGAGCTGGCTGCCATGTGTCATCCCTCTGAAAGTGTCACCACAGCCCACATCGATCTGGAAACATTCCCAGCCGACCCAGGTCTGTGTAGCTATGATTATGGTGTGCTTTGCTCACCTTTTGTATTAGCTGCCTCCTTTTGAGATCTGCCTGTCCCAGTAGGTGCAGGCTCCCTCTCCACTTGATGGCTGCTTCTGCCGTTCAGCAAATGCCTCTCTTTGCTCTGGGGTGGCTGCTTGTCAACAGAGGTGACAGCTGAAAACATGCCTGGCGACAGTTAGGGCTGTTCCTTGCATGGGTAAGATGAAAGCTGGGTGTCCTGGCACTCCAAGGCCACCTCCTACATGTCTGTAGTCAGCAGTACAGGTGATGCTGGTTAAGCACATGACTTCTTGGTGTGAGTTAGTCTTGATCTTCTTACTGAATGCTTATACAGATGTCCTCTGGGTCTTGTGAACATGTGTCTTCAATTAATTTTCATCAGCAGGGCTAAAATAAAACACTTTTCCAGTTGCAAAATGAGATGCCTGGTATACTCCAAGCAGCAGATTTTCAGGCCAGGTCTGCTCCCATTCAAACTCCTAAGGGCAAATTTTCCAGCATGCAGAGAGGCAGTCACGGCTGGTGGGACAGCTAGCATGGAGCTGTTTGCATCCAAAACCTGAAGGGCAGAACAGTTTGGGTAATATGGATCCTGCTGGAGGATTACCCTCCCATAGCATCATCTCCCAGAAACTACCTCAACACCAGTGTTTGAAAATAATTTCTCTCTGGGAGTTCTGGAGGGATGCAGACACTCTACAGTCTACAGTCAACACCCACAGAGGTTTTTCTGTCAGAAACAAGTTCAGTTAAATGTTAGTGCCCAAGACATCACAGAGTCCTCTTCTGTCCCCTGGAGATGCTTTGACATTAGGTCAGAAGAAGAAATCCACTGTTTTCAGCTGTGTAGTCTTTAAACTTCTAAAAGACACCTTGAAGGCATATGAAGCTACACGCCTCACAGCTTGATTCAGTCACTGTCAGTAATTCAAGTGGCATCTGTGTGTGGTAGATTTCCACCTCCACATTTTGTGAGACTTTCCTCCCTCTAAACCATCTGAGCTGGGCTGTCAGAGGGGGAGCTCTAGGCTTGACTTCCTTGGGAGAAGTCTGCAAGCAGCAGGTAAAACCCGTAGTCCAGGAAGGAGTAGGTGTGATGAGTAAGAGTGGACCATTTGCCATTTGCTCTTCTTAGTGATAGGACACGGGGCAGTGGGTGCAAGCTGGAGCATAGGAGGTTCCACATAAACATAAGGAGAAAATTTTTCACGGTGAGGGTGGCAGAACTGGAACAGGCTGCCCAGGGAGGCTGTGAAGTCTCCTTCCCTGGAGACATTCAAAGCCCACCTGGACGCGTTCCTGTGTGACCTGATCTAGGTGATCCTGCTCTGGCAGGGGGGTGGACTGGATGATCTTTCAAGGTCCCTTCCACCCCCAAACATTCTGTGATTTTCACTACAGTCTCCTCCGATTGTAACTGCTCCTCAGACAAACAGAAACAGGTTCATGGGATAGTTCCTGCCCTGTCTCTAGCTGAGGTGATTGTGTCTCTCTAAGGAAAGGGCTGGAGTGCATTGGTGGTGCTTTGAAGTTGGAGATATGGTGGGAACTTACAATCCCAAACATACTGTGGTACCACTTCATATTTTGATCAAAAGCACCAAATTCTGCAGGGATTTGAGTAATATATCCTGCTCCCAGGCCATCTTTATGATTTTATCACTTTTTCTTTGAGCTAGAAAGCAACTCAAACAGCCTTTGGAGACTGTCTTTTAAATGACAAGTCCACAAAGGCAAAGGACCAATGGAGATCTGGTGAAAATGTAAACGGTTGAAATCTCAATCTCTCTCCAACAGAGACTGTGCTAGCAGTGAGTACGTGAGAAATGACCCCTTATCACTCCCGAGGTACTTCTGGCTGTTGAAAACAACCAAGCGTGGTGCGAGCAGGTTAGCTTTGCATGCCTGCCAATGCTCTCTGCTGCTGTTGCTCTGATTTCTAATGGCTGTCTCCTAAGCTCTGGATTCCCTGCAGCAGGACAAACAGGAGGGTATACAAAATAGAAGTGAAAAGGAATGAGCCAGCCAAGGCTGGCAGCCTGTTAATCCAGCCCCTTCAGCTGAAGAAGGCCAGTTGCACGGAAGTCAAAATAGTATCCGTGATTTGAGGGCTACCTTCATTCTACACACATCAAATCCATATTTTGCTTGCTTTCTTGTACCCAAAGGATGGAAATATTTCTCAGAGTCACTTGTTTGCCTTTGAGCAGATGGTGCAAAGTGTTGCCCCTGTGATTCTGTGAAGCAGTCACACAACAGCCCAGCTTTGCTCAGCAGAGCCCCCCCGCCCAGCGAAGCTGGCGTGGTGTGGAGATCAAAGCCAAATCTTCTTTTTCATGACTTTCTTGTTACAATTTTTTTTTTTTTTTTTGCTTTTCTACTTTTTTTTCCCATAATCAGAGTCTTGACTCCTTTTTCTTCCATATTCAGGCACAAGATCAAACAGGCCAGACATCTGCTCTGGTATTTTTTAAATCATTTTAATGATTTAATAATTTCTAGAGAAGAGGGAGAAGAGGGAAATGAAAATAATGAAAAAGCCAAAAAAATGACACCATTTCTTTAATTCAGGCACAGTCAAGAGTGCCTGTTCTTCCCTGTTCTTTTTTTTTAATCTTGAGGAACTCATCTTGATGATTGTAGCTGATGTACACTGGCAAAACATTTAAGTAGCTGTGTGCCTGAAAGCATGAATCACATCTATTTTCTTCTTTTAGGAAATATACTGATTAAGGCTTTTTCATCTGAAAATGCAAAAAACACTACTGCAAACACCTCATCCCTGTGAGGCAGGTAGAGCCTGTGTGCTAGATGGGCAAATGGAGGTGGCGGGTTTGGGCAGCTTTCTCAGTGGGATGCAGGGAGAGACACAAAAAAAAAATAAAAAATCAGTCTCCTCTTCAAAGCTGGACCATATTTTCCATTAAAAATCCATTCTTTTTTCTGAACTACATCTTATCTGGGCATGAATTTGGTGCCTCCACCCAAGACACTCAGCAGAGGTATGTTCTCATACCAGACTCACCCTCCCTCTTTGACTTTTAGGAAGATCCAACGCAGATATTTGAAGTCTTCCCCGTTTTAATGAATCACCAGGCTGGGGCTGTGAGAGGAGAAGCATGGCTGGGAGGTATTCAGGGGACAGCCCAGTGCTGGGGAAGGAAGCGATGCTTCTGGCTGTATCCACAGTTCACCTCTGTGTCACAAGGGATCCTTGGCTTGCCGGGAGGTCTCATTCCTCACTCAGTGTGACACCATTCATGCTCTAAAAATCACAGGCATCTTTGGGTTATGCATCAGCACTGGGCCAAAAGATGATCTGCAAACTCACCCACGCTGCTTATTTTCGGAGAGAAGGTGCCCAGCCTGCCAGCTGTGTCTGGGAAGAAGTCCTTTTGCAAAGAGTGATGGGTGAGAATTTAGGATGACATTCTGGTTCACTTTTAAATTTAAATGCACATTAAATGCTTTCAGGTTATGGAGAGGTTCTTTGAATGTACACAGCACATACCATCATTTTAGTTTTCTTTTTTATATGCTTTACCGGCTAATTTGACATTTCTGATCTACTGTATTCTCTTTGATAATCTAAATCTAAGCTTGAGATGGATGGTT
>JAAGNO010009753.1:0-23140 GCA_033439905.1 Ceryle rudis | reverse complement strand
ACACTTTGAAAAGCATTCCGGGTTTACAGTCATTCTAGAATTTCCTGGTGTTGAGGGAAAGCTGAAATTTCACATGGATATATAAAAGTTAAAAAACTTAAAGCAGAAAAGCCAACGCAAACACAAGATCCAAAAGTGGAGTATAATTCCTCTTATCTGCATGCCATTGCTCAAAACAAATACATGAATGTATTTTACGTTTCATGGTTATGAGTTGCCCCGAGGATAATCAAATCAAACCAAATGCACTAGCAGAAGATAAGGTTGCTGATTACTCTTTCCCACCCTTTCCCACTCTGGCTGCTAGTTTCACTGCAATCACATTTATTACTCTCTCTTAGTTTCAGTGCTGGTTCTTTAAAGATTGCTTTTCCATATGGATAGATTAAGCATAGGGGTTTTTTAAGCTGTATGCTCTGGAGAAATGAGACTCGCTGACAAAGCTGGCAGCTGTAGATGTGATCCTATGAGTGAGAAACACCACAGAGAAGTGGATTGCAGTCTCCCAAAGGGAGGGGAATTCCTCAGAGCACACGGTCCATTGAAGTGCCCCTGTCTCCACCTCGCTTGCCCTTTAATCAAGCAATCATATCGCTCCCTTGCTCCCTTCAATGGAGGAAAATTTGCAGACAAATTCATGCCAGCAGGACATTGGAGCTCTCCTGGGTGGTAGGATAAAGATACCTGTCACCTCCGCCCAGTCCTGCCAATGGCTCATGCTGGGAGTGTGGCTGGGGAGCCCCGTGCTGGCTGTGGGGCTGGTCATTTCCCAATCCCTATCAGAAAATGAAATAAGACCCAGCTCCCCAACGGCTCAGCAGATCCATTGACTAAGGCAAACAACTGTGTAAGTGGTCCCATATGCTGTAGGTACATTAGAGGGACATAAATTGTGCTTTGTGCTCAGGGTGGTGGCAGCTTGCCCCTGCTGCGGAATTGCTCTCGCCTTTTATTTATTGGAGGGGCAGCTACTCTTCCCGAAATTTGTGCGAAGGGCACCACAGCCCTGAAAAAAGGATCATCCCCAGCTGATTACCCGGGAAGAAATATTGGAAATGATGCCACCACCAATGTTTTGGGTGGTGAGCGCTGCTGTCTCAGGGTACCTGCCAGGCAGCAGCTCTGTCCCCTAGTCCTTGTCCCTCTACTGCTCCCCCATCGCCAAATGAAGATTGTATGGGCAAGGATAAACAAAGAGCCTGTTCATATGAGGGAAGTTTTGGGGGCAGAAAGGACTGAAAAGCTCAAGATACGGCAAGGCTTAATGCCGTAAATCTGATTAATTTACCTTGTGACAATCGTAACAAAAAAGCGCAGGCTGGGAGCCGGGGCTGCGGGCTGACCTTTCGCTCGCACTGAAAGGCGGCACAATAGGGGCTGGGGCTGGTCGGGAGAATGACCCTGCCTTTCACTGCTACCTGCTGCTTCCGACAATGCAATCGGACACAGCTCTCAGGGTGATGAAAAACACCTTCCCGCCAAAGGCCCCTTCTTCCCCCTACCCTGGATGGGGCCAGCCTGAGGGTGTTTGGCTTGGGCAGAGCTGGCTGTGCTGCATGTGTAAATGGTCATTGCTCACTAACATCAGTATCCACCAGGCAAAACTCCCCTGGGACTCCCGGGTTGGACCCCGCGTGGCCACCCGTATGGCTGACGTGTATGCAGCAAACAAGGAAAGGCTTTTGAGGGCTCTCATCCCACTGCTGCATGGTGCAGAGCTGATGGGGTGGGATGACCCTGTGTGCATGGGAGTTTGCTGCACTGGGTTGTGCCCTGGCCATATTTGAAGGCAGCAGCTGTGGGAAAGAGTTTTTCCATGCATTCCCTGGAGAGTATCTTCATTGGGTGCCCTCTCACTGTCTGATGAGCACAGGATTTATTCCTCTCTTGTCCCTTGCTAACCATGCCCTGAAGCATGTGACAAGGGTATGCACCACCTTCAGCAGCAGCACCGCATACCAGTGGGAACATCTAGCCCAGAGGCATCCAAGAATAGGAAACAGGTTTAAGTTTTGCTCTGCAGAAATGCATTTATCTGAGGAATTAATCTTTGTATTCAGTATTTGTTCTCTGGACTTCTTTGTCTCCAGCATCTGCTTTGCCCTGAGCAGCAGCCGTTCCCACCATGTACAACTTGCTTGCTTGAAATGGGGCTGGAGAGACCTTTGGGTGGGTGACATAAGCTCTGTGTGTGCTTCTGCACCCAGGGCAGCATTCAGCTGTTTCCAGCATTGTCCTGTCCCTGCTCCCTATCAGGAAAGTGCGATGGAGTAGTCCCATACCCCTTCACATTTCAAACTCTCTTATTTACACTGTGACAGTTTGGCTTAAGTTTTTTGGGGTTTTTTTTTTGCAGATTCACCATTATGAGGAAAGTTTGGGGGATTTCACAGTTTATTTTAGTTTTATTGGTATAAAAAATAATTGAAAACTTAAAAAGTAGGTGAAAAATAACTCTAAATCTTAATGGGACCGTATACCAGTCAGGCAAAACCTATTGTCTGCCTTTAAATGCATTGGCTGATATCTCCAGATACATATCAAAAATAAATAGTTAATAAAGGTGTTTTGACTGGGACATCTGCTGCGATTCTTGGTTGTGGTGGCTTAATTGCAGACTAGAGTATCAAACTTTCAGAAGGTATGGGGACAGAGATTGATTGGGGTCACCAGGTTATTTGGAATAAAATCCCAACCCTTATCTCTCAAATGCAGCGTCCAATTGATTTTCTCTGGACCATTACACACCACACACTGCCATGAAGCCCAGGAGGGGAGTGGCAGAGCGTCATGCTTCTCAGAATCCTTTCGAAGTAAACTACTGAAGCCCTTTCTGGGCTCTTTGGGAGGCACAGCTTTTGCCCGTAAGGACTGAAGAACCGGTGATGAAACCATTGTGGAAAAAGCTCAGTCATTTTCCAAACTCAGGCTACAGCCAGAGAGGTGTTGTTACCCCCAGGACTGCATTTGCAAAGCACCCAGCCACATGTGGTGGGCCTGGGTGATTAAAAACACTAATTGCTGTTCAGACAAATCAAGCATTTCCATACAGACTGCTGAATTCCATTTATTGCAGCATTTCAGCCTGGGAAGAGCTTCAGTCTGTGAGCAGAACGGGCAGAGATGGGTGATGTGTGTGGTGCAATTTGCTTAACCGGAAAATATTTTAAGGTTAAAGAGAGCTCCTCACACCAAAGCTGGGGCTCATTATCTCTACCAAGTCCCAGGCAGCTTGGATTTGCCAATCAAATAACTTTTAATGAAATTGCCAACACCAGCCCAGGTTATCCTCTCCCACCCTGCCCTGGGGAAAGCAGGCTTTGACGTTCCAGACAGCCCCATCACCTTTCCACTGAAGCCTGGGCTTCCTGGGGGGTTTTTCTAGCAACTTCATTTGGTCAACAAGTCATCCCCCTTTTACTCAGAGCTGGGGTGTCAGCCTCCCCAGGAGCAGGTTTGTGAAGACCTGGGTAAAGCTGAAGCTGGGAGGGTTGGTGAGCAAAGGGGACCTGTTTGTTCTGAGTCCTCCTGGCATGTTTTGTTCTGCAGCCCCTAATCCTTCCTGGTGTATTGCTCGACTTTACAGTCTTCAACATACTTCAGGTTTGGGGAAAGCAGCTTTCCCTTGTGCCTCCATTGATTTACCAGCTCCAGTGTCTGGCTGTTGCCCTGGGTAATTGGCAGCAGTGACATATTTGGGCTGAATTTTATTGTATGCATTAGGAAGAGTCAGCAAACAGAGTTGAGTGCCATGTCAAGTATTGCCTTTGACTTTCTGTTGCAGCCATTTGGGGTCTGTTTTGTCCTTGGACTGAGAAAGCCTTTGTCTAAGATGTTGGAGGTTAGTCTGAGGAGAGCCGTCTGAGAGATCCTGCTAATCCCTTTTTAGTTTTTGTACGAGAAAGTCAAGTGTTTTTTATAATAATAATAATTTGAGCTAATAAGTAACATGCTGGCTGGAACTGCAGCTGCCTAGGGTGGAGCAGATTTGTTTTCTCCATCTAATTAGAAAGCCTTAGCTAATGTCACACATGTCTTCATTTGCAGGCCTTCTGGAGAGGTCCAGACTTTCACAGCTAAATCAGGGCAGGCCGAGGGGCCAGGCAGCAACACTGGCTTCCATCACACAAGAGCTTTGCCCCCTTGCTTCATTTATGCCATTCAAACCCTGCTTTGCCCTGGCTGCTAAGCCTATTTAGGAGGACCACAGGCTCTGGAGTGGCCTTGAGGCAGGACACCCACCCACGAACCAGCCAAGGGTGCTTTGTGAGGGTAGGTTCCTATTTCTTTTTTTTCCTGTGGGTAGAAATGTTTATTTTATTATTCCTTTAATTCCTCCATGCTGCATTCCTGCCTCATCAAAATGCATTAGCAAACTAAATCTTCATCAGTGAGGGAGGTCTCGCTTCCTTTCAGGGATAACAATTCTTTAAGTCTGTGGGAAGATTAAAAGTGCAGTACTAAGTAAAAAATCATACAGCTGGGGAAGGCAAATGCCCGTAACTGGGTTCATTAACAATATTGTATATCATCTAAATGAAAGAAAGTTTAAAGACTTAATGATTTCCTTCTCACCAATACACGCTGTTCAGTGCCAACTCAGATAATGAAGACAGACTAACCTGTTTTACCTCAGCCCTGCTTTGACGGTTGTTTTGCAAACACTTCAGGAAAGTGTTCAAATTCCCATAAAATTGATTTTCGGTGGCAGTTGAAGGGGGGAAAAAATATTTTCTATTGAGTGATTTTTACAATAAGATTAACTTCACAAGACCTCAACTTTGGCCCTAGCTGGCCTTGACAATGCCTCCCTTTTAAAAAGGTGATACAGCTATCTATAATTAGCCACGGCTAGTTAATAACTCATCTGTTAATGTCCAGGCCCACAAATGGAAGGTTTCAATGTACAAGAAACCAAGGTTAGGCCAACAAGGATAAAATCATGTCTATTTTACTTTAATGAATTCTGTTTGCATTGTTACTGCATTTTATTTGGACAGTCAGATGGATAGCTGGGCTCTGGGACAGCCTTCAAAAAGGCTGCAGTTTCCTGCAGCTTGGGCTCCCTCCTCCAGTCCAGCTGGCTATAATATCATTGCAGAAAATGGCAAGAGCAATATTCTGCAGTCTTCTAAGCTTGACTGTCAAATGGTTCAAAGGTTTGTTAGTGGTAACTTGTTCAAATATCATATCATTGCTTTTCCTATCCTCTGAAATAATGGGAATGAACAGAGCAATGGTCTCCAGGGCTGAGGTGAGATATTGCCCTTCATTGCCTGATGTGGGCCCTCACCCTTTCCTACATCTCAAAAGAAAGGGCCCTTCAGTCTACACTCCCACGGCTTCAGCTGGGGGACCTGCAAGGGCAGGAGCCAGGGTGTTGAACATAATCCTCAACACAATTCTCTGAAGAGATACGGTGGCCCTGGTTTTAACTTGCTGCTTTTCCAATGAAAGATAAAAGCAAGGTCCTGGCGTTACTACATCTTGGCCCTTGGCTGGGTGATGATATTCAGTCTTTTATAAATACACCCAGAGCTTTGAAGCATTTGGTGCAGGACAGCTGAACTTTGACTTGCTTTGGATAATTGTGATTTTTAGTCACCTAGCCTCATTCATGATGAAAACTAGCACATAAACCAGACGTTGCTATCAAATACAATCCCAACTGGTGCTAGCACTGCTGCTAGCTAGCAGTGAAAATTGGCAAGGCTCCTTGTCTTGGTAAAGACTAGGGTGTTTATTTGCTTGACAGTTATTAAATACCAGAAGAGTCCATTTTCCCATTCTAAAAATGAAAAGAAAAATTACATGCAAACTTGTATCAAACTGACTCTTACCCTGAAACTTTCTGTTTTGACAGTCTGTTGAAAAATTCCCGCCCAGCTTTAGTCATGGGAAGGAATTTTCTCCTTAATGTTGTGTTGGTCAGAAAAAAATAAATCTTTGCATGACTAGGTCTAAGTCATGAAAAACTGACCCAAAAAAATGCTGCTAAGAGTTTCCTCTGGCTGTAGCGACTCAAAGCAGGACATGTTATTTGAGAAGATACGTGCTTGAGCGCAGCGAGGACTGGGGGGAAGAAGTAACCCGTTGGCAGCTCTTTGGTTCTTACCGAGTGTTTTGTTTAGCACAGAGCAACTCAAACTGAGCAAGACACTGGTGGCCAGGACCATGTCACGTAAGGCAGCGTGCACGAGCCTTGCCCTTGCGACACTGCCCACGGGGAGCTCTGGAAAACAAATCCATTTCCAGGCCATGCAGCCACACCTGGACTGAAACTGCTCCTTTCTCCTCTGATGGGAGCTGAGGCCATCTGAGGTCAGGTAGTTTTGAGTCCTCTGCGAAGACCACGCCTCATGGCATCCTACATCCCTGATGCCGTGAGTCAAGCAGGCGCTTATCAAGGTTTTGAAAGGTTCCTTGGTATTCTCCAGGCCTTGTAAAGTCAGACAGGAAAACTTGTAGAAATGTTTTTTTCTGTGTGTCTGAATCCCAGACAGGCCCATTTTGAGGACTACCTGGAAACTGCTGGAAGATAGTCTTGGCAGAAAAAATTCCCACAGTTTGAGCCCTGGATAGGGACTGGAAGCTGGGCAAAGATTACATCCGTTTTTCTCAACTCTTAGGTAGTCCTGGAGTTATGTAAGAGAGCAAGGATATAAATACTAGCACACACACCCCGCTGCTTTAGGCTGGGATTTCTGAAGGATGTAAGTGACAGATTAACTTGGCTCCCACATGTTTCTGGGATGTGAGACCTGAACTCCATGTGGCTCCTCTGGAAATCCCCCCCTAAGTCTCTAGGCAGAATTGGGACTTTCAAGAGATGATTCCCACCTTTGTCCCTCTGGAGACCAGATTAATTTCCTCATGTAATTGTGCTTCTCCTGTTCTGGCCTTGGGCTTTCCAACAGTGAGCTCACCTTCCACTTTGGCTGCATGACCAATGCCAGGCAAGCTCCCCTCTCCAGGAAGGATGGAAAAGTTGGTCTTTTCACCGAACAAAGTCAGAGCAGCCTTCAGACTTGCTCCCAAACCTCTTCCCTATAGTCTGACAACAAAAGTTAAATCTTGTTATAAACCCAGTCATCTCTATGGAGGCTGGTAGTTGTTGCTGGCTTTCCCACTGGAAAATATCATCAACGGACAAAAGTCTTAGAGGCTTCAGGCATTTGGCTCTGGTAGGGTACCAAGCATGCAAAATCATTTGTTGTGTTAAGTCCAACCTAAGCAAACTAAATTGCAGCTTCTGTGATTAATATTTGAGGCCACTGATAGGAAAGCAAAGACAACAGTTCAGACCTAAGCAGTAAGTATCTGAACTTGAAAAACGCCCACCATTCAGCCTTCAAGAGCACTTTTGAAGCTGCCTGTAGAGAAAATAATTAAAGAGATGAAAGATACAGTGACTGATAGTAATAAATCACAGGCGACTGTCTTTCCCCTCTCAGCAAACATAAATCACTTTTGCCTTTAAAATATGGCAACAAGAATTCTTCCCAGATTGCTTTGACTTTATTAGGCAAGGTCATTAGAAATGTATTAGGGCAAAATCTGAATTTATTAACTGAATTCGTTAATAGCTTAATTGTTCAGTTAGTGATGGGTATGCACTCTGCCTGCTCTTTTGGGAGAGAAGGAAGACAGCCAGGAATGCAGGTGACTGTGCACATCCTGGTGCTGCCATCCCCAGAGGCAGAAGGGAGCAGGGGTGCAGCCCCCCCCACAGGGTCCTGGGCTGTGTGGTGGGGCACAAGGTGTCTGAGATGGTTTCTCAATAGCATCAGGCGGGTGTGTTTTCTCCCTGGTAATGGGCTTAGAGTGGGCCAGGGTATCTTTGGAGAAGGAAACCTGTTACAGGACCTGCAGCTGGGCTGGACCAGAGCTTGTCTTAGGGGTTTTTTGTGTATGCTAATGTGGGAGGGCAGTTGGAAAGCTGGGGGTCTGATAATTTCAGGTCCACTTTGGTCCAGGCTGAGACCTGCCAACAACAGATATATCCCTGCACCACACAGAGCCATCTTCTGTCCCCCTGTACTCAGCACTGGTGAGGCCCCAGCTTGGGTATTGTGTTCAGTTTTGTGAACCTCAATACAAGAAGGACATTGAGGGACTGGAACAGGTCCAGAGAAGGGCAGTGAAGTTAGTGCAGGGTCTAGAGAACAAGTCTCATGAGGAGTGGCTGAAGGAACTGGGTCTATTTAGTCTGAAGAAAAGGAGGCTCAGGGGAGACCTCATCTCTCCCTACAGCTCCCCAAAAGAAGGTTTTGGCGAGGTGGAGGTCAGTCTGTTCTCCCAAGTAAGAAGCGATAGGACAAGAGGAAACGGCCTCCGGTTGCTCCAAGGGAGGTTTAGGTCGGGTATTAGGAAAAACTTCTCCACAGAAGGGTTTGTAAAGTACTGGAACAGGCTGCCTGGAGAAGCAGTTGAATCACCAGCCCTGGATGTGTTTAAAAGTTGTGTAAGCATGATGCTTAGAGACATGGTTTAGCAGTGGACTTGGTAGAGTTATATTAACGTTTGGACTCCATGATCTTAAAGATTTTTCTTTTCCAACCAAAATGTTTCTATGATTCTATGGACTGACATGTTTGAATTCAGCTAAGTATTTGTGTGCATGTAGGAGACTCTTACAGCCTTGAGCTCTGAGACGTTGAGGCTGAAGCTGCTCTGCAACGAGCCTTCCTCATTGCACTGCCAGACTTGTGTCCCCACTTGCAGGACAGGACACATTCCCCAGCAGGGATCATCTGCCAGGAGAAGCAATTCTGGAAGCAGCCAAACCCAACCAACTCATCTGCACATGTGCTTCTCTTCCTCTGGGACAAGATGAGAGGAAGCACACAGCAGGTCTAAGTCACAGACACTGATGATATGTCTGAGGTTTCAGTTTCACAGGCCACCAAAGGGTGGTTACCACAGCTGCCATGAGACCTGGGGCATGCTCATGTTGTGCTGGTGGAATAGGGCATGCGGGACCCATCTGGGGCTGTTCAAAGCAGAGCAGAGCTTAGCTCCTGGAGTAGGAGAAAGACACTCTGAATACCATATTTCACACTGCTTTCAGCTCACTCAGAAGCTGCTACCACCCAAGCAGCTTCAGCCTCTGACTGATAAAAATACATCACCTGCATCTTCTGCTCTCTCCTTTAGCTTAGTCAAACATAGCTTTGCACTTGTTCAACAGGCAAAGCCTCTGCTGAACCTGTGAGCTGGGCAAGCATCTTCCTGTAAGTCAGGAGATGCACAAGTAAAGACTTCCAGTGAGGACCAGTTTCTCCTGGGATGTCCAGTTCCATGAAACAACAGCATTTGCTTAATTTTTCTCCATTTCCAGGTAGAATTTTGAGTTTCTTCTTCCTCTTTCTCAACATGCCTGTTCTGCCTGCCCAGGAGAAGCCAAGTACTGCGGGAGTTAATATAAAACAGACCTATAGATAAGCCTTGCTGAAATCAATGGGTATTTTGCTTTGTGGCAGACTTCATGATTAAACCTCCAAATTTTTCACCCCGGCATGTCTTCTCTTCCTCCCTGACAATGAGGAAGGTAAGAAGGTAAGGAAGAAGGTAAGAGGAGAAAACACTAATTTAATGACTGCAGTGACAAACTTTATTGCGACAACTTTATGGGGGGAAAATGACTCACAATCTTCACTGCATAACAATGTCCCGACAGACATGATGTCATTGCGTCTTAAAAGGTGTTTGAGTTGGAAAATCTTTTCAGACATGTTTTAAAGGGGCTGTTTAAATGATTAATAAGGTTTATGCATGTGATTTATTACCTCAAAATAAAAATGTACAGTAGGTATAAAATGTATTTGAAAGGGATGACTGTGTTTATTAATGTTACAGGTGTTATATTGCCAGACATTATCAAAATAAGTATGTTTAACTATAAGAGAAAAATGAAGCATTTGGTCAAGTTTTATACATCTGTATATATGTGCCTCAATAATTTGTGTTAGAGGGAAGAAGTAGCTGGGCAAAATATTATTTTGGACCTCGTATCATGAAGTAACACAAACATGAGATTTCACCTGTTTTCCCTGCTCACTAGAGATATGCTTGGAGTATATGTTGTGTATACTTTGATTTAGTGCACCCATTAAAGCTATTTAATGGTGTTTATTATTGCACATCTGAGAATATTTACCTAATGGACAATATCTAAATTTCCTCCAAATGGAAGTTGTTGAAATTAAACTCTTACTCCCTGCTCTGCAGGCACAGTGAGGGTGGGCTTGCTGGGCATGAGAGCAGCACGTGAGTGACACCAAAATCAACCCCAGTTGGCTGGTTTCAGCCTGACAGTTGTTTGTTGTTGGGGGTTTTTTTGGTATTTTTTTTTTCTTTCCCACGTGTAGTGTCTACTGGAGGCAAAGTTATAGTTTCAGCAAAATCTTTCTGAGACAGAGTCCTATTTTTTTGTCTTAAAAGTTCAAAGAAGAGAGACTGCCTTTATTTACAGTGGAAGGGTGTTTTTACAGGAAAGTTTTTGGTAGCAAAATGGATTTGCTCAAACACAGTTTATTTTGTAGATCTCTGAATTGCAGGAAATTAATTTAGATGATTAGAAATGAGGAGACTCGGGACCTTCTCTCACACACACAGAGGCAGCGTGATGACTCTCTATTCTTTCATTAACTCTCTGAAGGCTACAAATGCCCATACAGATATTCCCATGCTCCATTCAAAGGAGCTGGTCCCTGCCACCAGTCCAAGGGGGTTCTGTAATGTCATGGTCCTCAACTGCCAATGGCTAAGGAGTGCCCAGGATGGGCTGTAGCATCCTAAGCCACAGATTGGCTTCAGAAATCTTAGACTTGACTTCCTCAAGACTCTTTCCTCTTGGGTGAAATAGGGGTAAGTAATTCCCTGTCCTGATGGCACTGAGATTAAGGGTCTAGGTGAGAATTCCCATTTCCTCTCCAGGACTTACTGACTTTGTGCTCTCTCAGAGGACACCAGGATGCCTCCTGCCTTCCTCACATCTCCATCCCGGGTGCCCTGGGAAAGGTTGCTCCCAGCCCTGCCCTCAGCTCGGAGCACATCACTACTAAGCATCTCCATGACTTTGGCCTGTGTGCAGAGAGATTCCTAAAAATAAAAGTTGCTGGAGAAGCAGAGCCTCTAAAGGAGGTTGGATTTCTTTATCTGGAAGTGTTCACTTCCAAAATATTCCACTTCATCCCTTGAGCATAACTACTGAGCAGACAGTTGCTTATGTCCTAGAGGGCTGTGGTCCTCTCCTGCTGCCCGTAGCTGCTCAACCCCCCACCAAGGGCCCTGCTCATATTGCCAACAATGTAATTTTGACATCTCCTGACATTTCTAACTTTTATCAAAATAAGCCCAAGTGGAAATTGCATTCTGCCTCCTCTGGGGTTTCCATGGAGCAGATCTAATTATCTTTCTTTAATAGCACTAATTGGCAGACTCGCAGCCCTGGCCATTCAGCCCACTCCTCCACACTCTCTTTATCCCTTGCACTGCTCTGGCCTCTGGGGCTTGACGGGATTTAAATATGGTCTGATGGTTTGCAAAACCACTTTGACATCTTGCCCTCAATTCGCTCATGCTACCTGAGCTCCCCAACCTGTTGACAGAGGAGCTTTCCTTTGTCTTTGCAAATTGACACAGCTGCACACTTGGCAAATAGACTCAGATGTTGAGCTTTGGGCTGAATGGATCCTCCAGATTAGCACAGGGGAGAATTAGCTTTAAAAACACTAAGCTGGAGCCAGCAGCGGGAGAATGGAGTGAAGCTCTTTATCAGGATTCACTGCCATAGAAAGGGGCTCCCTGCTCTTGCAGCGATATTTACTTCCCTTTGGGGAGGACATTCCTGGAGCTGATAGCTCATCATGACCCTATGCTGCTGTCCGGAGTTAATTAGCCTACTGTATAATGGGGAGATTCGCCCGGAGATTACACGAGGTGATCTCTCACCACACACGCTGTTTGCTGAGTGGTTTGGGGCTCTTGGCAAGCACAAAAGCACAAATGCAAGCAGCAGAAAATCTGGCACAGGGGGATTGCTGCCACAGTGCAAGCCCTGTCGGGTCCCTGCTCTCCCAGGGTCCTGCTTCCCCCATCCTCACAGCACGTGTGGACATGGGGCTTATAAACCCTTGCAAGGCTCTTTCTGTACATGGTTTGGAAACTTGGTCATAGAGATGAGTTTGCCAATACTGGAGCAACAAGGTAGGAAAAAAAGGTGATGGTAGGCTCTGCCTTGCAGTAAAGCCGGGGTGTGAGCAAGGAGAAAGCAGCTGTCCTGGACCAGGCAGGGGAAGCCATCTGCCTGTCCTGCCTTGTCCGGAGGCAAGGGGACAAGAGTGGCATTGGAGGCAATTAACACTGAACAACTTGTTAATGATTTTATAGGAGGTTAAAGAAAATGCCTCAAATAAAACTACGGGAGACCTTCTATAACTCTACATGGCTGTAAATATGTATTAACTTAATTACTATCAGCAATTACAGCTCAGTTTGGGAACAGTTAAAGTGGGTGCACACAAAAAAGGACTATTGTCCTTAGAAAATGTGTGAAGATAAAAGAGATTTAATTCACATTTAGCTAATGAGCAGAGGCAGAAGTGCAGAAAGGGTGTCCCCCTCAGCTTTACTGTGCTCAGAAAAGGGAGGGGGAGCAGCCAGGCTCAGTGTCCCAGGGCAAGTGGGGGCTGTGTGTCTGCCCAGCAAGGTCGAGGGGTGGCACTTCCAGTAGGGTGGAAGGGAAAAGCCTTGCATAAAGTGAACCATCCACCCTTCCACGGGACATGTGCCCACTGGAGTTACACCCTCATACTCATTTACTTCATCCTCAGATGCTTCTTTCAGGCGGCTCAGGGCCAGCTCCTGTTACACCCCCATTCTGCTCCTGAATGTTGTTTCCCTCATTTTCTTCCTGGGTCTACAATTTGTATTGCTTACAGTTGGCAGGACCTGGCTGGACTCGTTCAGGATGGAAGGTCTCTATTTCACAGGCATCACATTTTGATCAGAAATGCCTAAGCTGATCCCAGGAAGAGCCAGAAAAGCATCTCTCCTTGGAACGAACAGGCATCTCTCCTTTTTCTGGCTTGTTAGTGGTTTCTAACCCCATCCCTTGAAGATAAATGCCTGATTTCCTGTTAAATGTGCCCTTAATTCCCTTTCCTGGTTTTGAATCTTATCACAACTTCCTCTACTAAATTCAATATTAATTCTATTTCTTTTTCCTGTCATGACTTTTAGATGTTTAACCAAATGCTCATTTTTGGGGGAGGTTGCACAAAATTGGTTGAACTCTGCAAGTCTCACTCCAGAATGCTCATTTCTGCCTTGATATAATTTTTGTGAGTCTTTTGGTACTCGCCAACATTTCAGCACACTTTGCAGTGTGAGCATCAGAAGGTGGTACTTTGCTATGACAGCTCTCTATTATTTGTCCCAGGACCTCCTTGGTGTTCAGCCACTCTACTGGAGGAAATCCTTCCAAGGGCATGAACATCCTCAGTCCTCATCCTGAGCCCTCCATCAGCATCTGGTCCCCTCTCCTTGTCTCATCTCCTCATCTCTAGCACAATTAACATTGTCTTAGATATTCATCCCCACTCTTGCTGACATGCTTGAAAGCTGAATTCACAATTAAATAATAACTTCTGTTTAAAGACTAATAGTTAGTCAAAAGCATTGGAATATTTTGCCCTCTACATCTATCCTCGTGAGCTGATTCCCTAAGTAAACCAAGCTGGGGTTGCTAGTGGTGTCAGTGATGTACAGAACACTTCCCAAGCTCATCTCCACTGGTGCCCGTGGCCTGTGGCACATACGAACTCCTGCTCCACAACCCAGACCTGGGTTTCAGGCTCCCCCAGGGCAGGACCGCTGGGGTCTCCAGGGTACCCTGGGCTGAGCCTGAAACTGCTCCTGCTCTTTGAAGATGCAAAGTGCCCTTACTCGCAATCCCCAGCCTTTGAGACTGGGGAACAGAGCTGGAAACCTGGTGAGATAAAGCTGCTTTGTGATAGTCAGTGCTTTTGTCATGCACCAAGACTGACAATACAATTGCAATATCCCTTATGGTGTGCTTAGCCCAACCTGCCTTTTTGGAGCCAGAAGGCAGAAATGTAGCCTGGGAAAGCATGGGGAGTGGGGGGACACAGCTAACAGACCATCCTGTAGCCCTGAAAACGGAAAACCTAAACCCAGGTAAGCTTCAAGAATGGGAAAAGGACAAGGGGATTCTGGCCTTCCTGGGTTATCCTGACTTTCTAAACCTGGGCACAGGCAATTTCTCAGGCTTGCTGCCACCCCAGGACCTGCCTTTTCCAAAGTCCCCAGCTGCCACTCACTGTGCTGTGAGCATCAGGACCCAGATGAGCACCCAGGGATTGCCAACCCAATCAAGCGAACTTACCAGCACCTCTAAGTCATGGACAGGAACACAGCAAGCTCAGATTCTCTAGTGCAAGCAGAGATGTTGTTTTACTGTCTTACAAAACACTGCTTTTGCTTCTTCATCTACCTCTTCTACCCCAAGCTCAGTTCACTTGTGTTTGACATTCTTTTACTTGCCTTGCCTGCAAAAGACGAACTTTTCTAAAGGCTCCTGCCACCGTCTCCAGTAAGAAACCTGTCTGAGGAGAAGCCTGGGTCTGGGCTCTGAAATGACATTTGGAGAAGTAGCAACATTTGAATGCAATGGTATTTCCTTCTGAGCCTGAAAAAAAAAGACCCTTCAACTTGTTTTGTCTCCCACCCCACACCCCCCCAAGAGGAGAGATTGGCCAAGACTCACAGATGGGATCGTTTACAGTTTCCTTTTTTGCTGCCTTGGCCCTTTCAGGTTTTGTTTATTCGAGATGGGCTCTCAAACCAGGGAGGGTGGGACAGGGAAGGCCTCCCTTCCATATTGAGGTTGCTCAAGTTCTCCATCGACAGAAGATGATTAATGAGAGAGATGCTGGCTGTAAATTTTGGAGGGTTTGGAAACTGGGTAGCCCTGCTCTTTGCAGGGCCCTAAATCTTGGTTGTCAGAGCAATGCAGAGAATGGCATCCCGGGGTAATTACAAACCAACAGCAGGAAAAGCCGTTGGAAGTGGCAGGTGCTCTGGCGTTGCCGTGTGATGGCTGGAGGGGCAACTGGGTTTTTTTTTTGGTTCGCCTTGCTTTGCTTGTGAAAACATGCACACATGGTCCTGAGCTGAGGCCAAAATGTGTTTACAAAAAGCAGAGTCTGGACGTGATGGGGAGATCTGCAGCAGAAAATCACCTGGAAAGCTGCTAGAATTGCTGGGGAGAAGCCCAGAGAGGAGGAAAGGAGGAATCCATTGATACAAACAAAAACTTTGGCAATTATCCTGGTGGTGATGGGATAAATGCACACTTGCTAAGGGCATGAAACCATCTGGTGACAGTGCTGGTCCACCCTGATGGCCGGAGCTTCCGATAGCCTACTCACCTGCAGCCAGCTCTCATTGCACAAGTGCCACCTCAGTTTCTCCAGACCAAGTCTTGGAAGGAAAGCTCTGCATGAGACAACAAGATCCCCACTCGACTCACAGGCCCAGGCAGCAAGGATGGGAAGCATAAGAGACTGCCATCACATGTGAGTCAGAATGGTGGCCCTGCTACAGGTGCATGGCTTGATCAGCAGTGCTCTTCAGGGGATGCTTATAGGGAAGCTAAACTTTAATCTAGTCCAGCACACGTGCTCGGAATGGCTTTTGGCAACAAAGATTCAGCAGCATCTTCTGTTGCACCTGATTCGAGCAAGTTAGCACTCCCAAAGCCAAGGAGTTGAGAGGTGTACAAGGGCTGTATGAGATGGGGCTGCCTGTGCCTATGCTGGTAGCTTCTACATCGCATACTGGGTGGCCAGTTTCTCCTTTCCAAATAGAGGATGGCTGGCACAGGCTGGCACTGCTTTTTATTGGTGCTGCTGAACAGGCCTGTCATAGTGTTAGACTTGCTGAACTACAAGGTGTGTGACCTGGGCTAGGTCTGCAAGAGCCTTATTCAAAGCTGTAAGCACCCTGAAGCCTCTAGACTGGGAATTTAATAAAACCAGGAGAGCTGAGCTAAGAAGAAAGAAGCCAGGAGTGAAGCAAGGTCCTAAACTAGATGCACTTAGAGTAGCTGCTCCAGTTAGACTGGATGACTCTGTGGTGCTGGGATGGGAAGGAGGGGATTTCCCCTCCTTCTGCTTGTGCTGCTGGTTTAAATCCAACCACAACTGAGCACTAAATAAGAGTTACCAACTGGCAGCTTCCGGGTGACCTGTGTGCACTGAGTCACGGTGAGCTCAGGCCACACAGCCCTGCAGACATCAGCAGCAGAAGAATCCTGAGCTGAAAAGCATATTTTCTTTAGGAACGTGCTCTCAGTTAGGTGAGCCTTGCAGCACTCCCCACACACCAGTGCTGCAGATGCAGTCCAGGATGCAGTGATGCTGTACAGCAGGCACTCCCCAGGATGCAGCTCTCCCTGCACACCAGTGCTGCAGGCCCATCCCAGGAAGCAGTTCTGCCCCACAGAGTGTCAGCAAGTGTCTGTTGCAGCTCAGGGGGCAGGATTTGCAGGGCCAGCGGCAGAGCAGCATCAGTGGGACTGTATAAATAGAATAGCTGTGGTTAAAGGGGAGCACTGCGGTGCCTTGTAACTGTGCTGAGCAACCTAAAAACAGCAAAACTGAGTCGTGGAGCTGAGGCTGGTCAGGCTGAACCTGTAGCAGTTTGGGCATATTCAGAGCTGCCTTGGAGACAGTGGGGTTACTCACAAGGGGCAGAGTAAATGTTTGAATACAGGGAGGATGCTAAATATCTGACAGTTCCCCAGTGTCTCACAGACCTGACAAACAGAGGGGGATTTGAGCACATATTTGAAGGGCAGAGCAGATTTTTTATAAGGAACTTCCTCTCCTGGGCAGATGGGACAAAAGGGGATAAAGCCAAGGAAAAACACACAGCTGCTTATTTATCACTTATATTCAGGAGAGCTGAGCCATACACACCTCCCACTGTGCAGGGGCTGCATAAACACATGGGGAGACTCAGGTCCTGCCCCAGAGTTTCCAATCTAAGATGAGGAATTGAAAAAAGCAACCAACCTAGGAGGAGTAGCAGCTCTGAAATGTCTCTGCAGATCTCCATCTGGTAAAAGAAGTGCAGACAGGGGCATGTTAACTCCACATCAGCTGCACAGTGAGAGCAGCTTAGATGAACTCTCCTGGCTGGTAATAAAATAATTTTACATATGTAGGAAGCAGGATGTGCAAAGCCCAGGAGTCTGATCTTGTTTCTGAGATCAAACAGAGTCTTATTGTACAGGGGTGTGGAGCTGATGTAACTGTCTAGTGTGCCGGACACAATCGCCGTGGTTACGCAGCTGGACCGGAATAAAGCAAGTCTGTATCTGAACTCATTAATTTTTACAACCAACTGAACCACTCTGCCTTTTTCTTTTGCCTTTTTGGTGGCAGAGGACCGTTGCACTGCAGCAGAGGGGCTCCCCACAGCTATCGGCCCCTCTCCTGTGGTGTGGCAGGTTGGGGCTGGCACGGTGGCAAGCAGACAGACCTGTACAACCCCCCAGAGTCCAGCCACCCACTGTGTCCCCAGGGATGCTCAACCAGCTGCATGGGCCCATTTCTGAGACAGGCCAGGAGCTGGGAGGATTAGGGATGAAAATGCAGGCTTAACATAAGCAGAGCTCTTGCTCTGTCAGCTACAGGTTATGTCAATGTTTCCATTAGAAAACCCTTTTTGCAAGGTTTATAGCTTGGCTGTGAAAGTGCCCTTCAGGCTGGGCTCTGGCAAGCCGGGGAAACCTGTGGCTTTCTGCTGAAATAGTGCAGCTGGTTCCACGGCTGCCCATCGCTTCCACCCACCTACGAATCGAGGGGGCTTATTCAGTAAGCTGTGCAGGCAAGGGGACTCGGCTGCTGCGCTGGGAGCCCCATGAACTGCCGTGAATGGTCCTTGCCTGCAGTGAGAGGGCTGCGTGCCCAGGGCAGGCAGGGCAGGCCTGGCCGGGCAGGGCTGCCCAGCCAGCACTTGCACCGTGGGATCCTGGGCTTCCAGGTGGTGCTGCAATGCAAACAACGAGGTGAATTTACCAAGAGGCAAACCAGAGGTGCAGCACCAAACCAAAGGACTAAAGCTGGTGGTGAGCTGTGGCAAGGTGAGGGTGTGGGACTGGGACTCCTGGCCACTTCTGGCCACCACTCCAGTACCGGGAAGCCACCTCATTCTCCTCCACAATAACCATCCTTGTGTTCAGGAGCCTTGCTAAGAACTGAGCACCCTGGCCCAGGTGCCTGAGATGCAGCCGTGACCTGGGAATGATAGCACAAGCCCAGCACTTGGCAGAAGGTTTTTATGCAGCAGACAGAGCCCTGTAAGAGACTCCCATGGTCACCAGTGTGCTGAGCCTGGGTCTGACCCTGCCTTGGCCACTGACTCCCAGGGGGTGCTGCCTGCTCATGGACCAAGTGCGCATCCAGGACACCTCCCTTCATCCCACCCCTTCCCACTCCTGCAAAGCTACTCTTGACACCTAACACATTTGCCTGTTTTAAAGAGCTGCCAAAACCACTCACAGGCTGAGATTTTGCTGTGAACAGGACCTCCCAGGACAGGCAGGACTACTTTCTTCCCTTGTTCTTTCCACCTGGAAGGCTGGGAAAGAAGAGGGAGAGAGATGCCAGCAAAATCCTGTGCATGGTGCTGGGCCGCCTTGCAGCACAGCACCCAGCTTCCCTTGCAGGGGAGGTACATACACATCCCCCTGCCCAGCTGCTGGCACCCCTGGCCCCATGTGGAGATGCTGCAGGTGGGGAGCTACCCCTACCCCAGGCTGTATATCCCCCCCCCGGTCCTATTTGCATGGCTAATGGTGAGGACAGTGCTCAGACATTGACAAAATACACCGTAAAAGCCACTCCTTTCTCCTAGGGAGGTATTTGGTGCCACCATCCCATTGGGAAGGCAGCCCCTGCAAATGGCTCAATTGAGCAAACTATATCAAATGATGTGAACCTCTCCCCAGAGCCAGGACCCTGACCCAAACCCCGCTGAGTCCCACAGAGCTTCTCCTGCACAGCAGCAGCCGTTACATCCTCAGCTACCCCAGTCACTTACACCCTGTGCTCTCCCACAGCCCATCATCACCACCATCCTTTCAGGGTGAAACCACAGGGCTTCATGGCCCCAGCCTTCATGTTGGGAGGCTGCTGGAGGAATGCTGCTCCCCCAAAACATGCCCAGGGAGATTATGAGGGGATGTGGATGGGTCAAGGCTGGTAAAACCAGCAACACACATCAGCTTCCTGTAAGGGCCTTTCCTTCCCTTCCCTCCATCACCAGGCTCAGTGCCGATCTCCTGCCATTCAGCTGCACATCACCCCACAGCCCTGGGATGCTGGTGGAGCTGCTGAATCCATGTAAGAACTGTACTGGAGCCATGTCCATGCTGTGGGGCTGCTTTACCTCCAGCGGTGCTGGGTCTGGTGTGCAGAACCCTGCTGGCAGTAGGAGGGTGAGAGCCCAGGGCAGAGCCCAGCATGGACAATGGGAGGGCACTGGGAGGAGGGTGTGGGCTGCAGGGGTGAGACCTGCAGCACCAGCCTGAGGCCATACAAAGAAATATAAAATATTAAGGAGCAGGTTCTGGCCCCCAGTCAGAAACAGCCCACGCTCTGGGTTCCCATTCCAAACCATACCACTCTTCTCTGGACCTCTGCTCTGCTGCCCCACCATGCCCGTGCCTCTCCCAGCCGCAGCTCCACTTGCCCAACAACCATCGGAGAGAGAAAAAAAAGGTGAGGGAAAGAAAAGAAAAAACAACTCCTTGCTGTTTTTCTGCTGCCTTTCCAGTATACTTGAGTTACCATGGTTAGTTTTCCACTGTTCTCCTTGACCCCTGCAGCTTTCCCTTATGAGTTAGTGTCCTGGAATGTCTCTTTACGAGGTGCCTAGAGAAGTAAAGCTGACCTGATGCCAGTGCCCCCACACTGAGGACTTTATTAGTTTTTTAATTTTCTGTCTGGGTGCTCTCACTTGCCTCAAACTTTCCACAGCTGCTAGGATTTATTAACGAAGGAGGCTCATTTGTGTCCTGCCTCCCCTTCCCCTGCTCAGTGAATTGGTGGTGTTGCTTTGCCAGTTGCTATTTTTAATGGCTTTTTTTTGGGGGGGGTTGGGAGATCTGGTGGAAGGTTTCCTGAAAACCCCAAAAAAACACCAAAAGGAACTTGGGGGCCACAGAGGGGAACAACCCTGAAGGAAACCCAGGACATTGCAAGTGGAGCCCAACCAAAAATCCAGCACTGAACTGGGAAAGCTGAAAAAAATCACTGTATCGCTGCTGGGATGGAATTCCCAATAATTAGGAGCATAAAAATATTTTAGTTCCCCCCAAATGTATAAATGTTTAAATATTGGGGTGGGAGGGAATGTCATGTCTCCCACACTGGAGGGGTCCCATGACACTGAGCTTCATGCTGGAGAGGAGGAGGTTGAGGGGTGATGAAGGATATGCAGAGGTGTGCTGCATGGGGAGAAGAAGAGGATGAGGCCAAAGGAGCAGAAAGACCCTGCAATATAAACATGACCAAAAAGGATGCGGGGGGAGAAGGGACAGACTTTGAAGGTGAGAGGAAAAAGGGCCAAATGTTTACTTGCCCATGAAGTCTCCGTAGCAATGAAGAACCTCACAATATATTTTCAAAACAAGCCCAGCTACGCGGCACGGAGGCAGAGCTGCAGGAGGGACGGGATGTCTGCCCAGGCACCATGTTCCCGGGAATGGCCGGTGTCACACGAGGGGCTGCCAGTTTCAAACAGGGCCACTGTCAGGGGACAGGGAGAGGATGCCCCTGGGGGACACTGGGTAGCCCCAGCCCATGCTCCACCCTGTGCTGGGGGGGGATGGAAGGAGGAGGTGGATTTTTACAGCTGTGTCTTGTGTCAGGACATCCCAGGACTGGACAGATGCAAGATACACAAGCCCACATGGGGTTAGGCAGACAAGGAAAAAGGATGTGGTGCCTCAAAATGCCAGGAAAAGAAAGGGGCTAGGTGGTGGGATGAAATGCTGGTGCTGCCCAAGGAGCTGGTGATGCTGGCCAGACTAGCAGCTGCCTCAAGCAAGCAGCATGCAGTGGGACAGACCACAACATGCCTGGGACGTGGCCTGGGGTTACGGGGTGCCTTGAATTCATTACCAAGCACACAGCATCTCCTGGGTGAGTGCCAGCGATGACAACGTATCCATGGTTTACAGATGGGGCAAGTCCTGCACGGACCACACAGGCAGCATATAGCCTGTCCCAGGAGGTGTAGGGGTTCCCCATGCCAACCCGGCCCCGAGGATGGGAGATGGTTGGAAGGGGCCGGATCCTGAGCCCTGAGCTCTGTGAGCAGCCCTCCTCCAGCCGCCTCCTCCCTGCTGCTCTGCCGTGCGAACTCAGCTGCTGCCTGACCCCAAAATATCTCAGCAGCAGTGTCAAGCTCCTCTCCCAGAGCTTGTGCTTAGACAAATGTCACTGCAAATAATTTGGCTCCAACCCGCAGGGACATAAATTCCATTATTTTGATGTCAACTGCACAATTTGTTCCTGTAACAAGGTGTTTTAACCTCACTTCATATTCATTGTTCTGCCCGCTTTGATTTTACTGTAAATGACTAAATTTGCTTTTGATGTGGTGCCAGCACCCCGTAAATCTTGACACTCGCTGTAAGGAAAGATCTGTTTGGTTTGCAGAGGGTGGCAGCGGGAGGACTGCTGGGGATCCAGGGGGTCTGTGTAGGGGTCCTGCACCACTTGAAGAAAGGTTCGGCTCTGAGCATCTACCTGATTTCTCCAGGCAGGGAAACAGTCCATAAGAGGAGAGAAGGCGGCGGGGAGGAGGAGTTGCATTTCTCTTGCAAACCACAAACTGCGAGCCAGCTTCATTCAGAGATTCACGGCTCCTTTGAGGACCCAGACAGCACTTCAAGCTTGCAAGAAAACCCCAGATCAAGCGCAATTTGTGTGGTTTGAGGTTTCATCCCAAGATGCTTTTAAGTGTTTTGGTTCCCAGCACCTCTTCCAGAGTGTGCTGGAGGTGAAAAGGGGCAATAAAACCACCCCCCACAAAACCCACACTTAACTGAACATTTCCAAGCCCAGCAGCACTTGAGGGATGGAATCTTCCATTACTACCATCTCCCAAATTCCTCCTGACCTCAGCAGCAGTTGGATCAGACACCCGTTTTCCAGCCGGTAATGCTGCCTGGGTTTTGTTCCACATCTACCTGCAGGTTTCTGCCTGGACTGCCCAGCAATGCAGCCCAGTGAAATTTGAAGGTATCACTTGCAGGAGACTCTGTTCCCCACAGCCCACCTGCCCTGGAAGCACAAGCCCCCTTCCCACCACTGGCAGGGAAAGAGGCACCAGCCCCGGCACCAACACCAGGCTGAGGGTCGGACTGGGGACCGGGAGGAAGCCATGGCCCTGCCGCCAGTGAACAATCAGAGGAAAGGGGCTGTGGCCTTGGCTGGCGTCCCGGGAAAGAGGACGGCTGCCTGCTGGCCTGGGTAGGGACCGTGCTGCCTCCACAGAGGACAGACCTGGTCCTGCCTCAGCTGCAGCCCAGCCAGATGCCTTACCCTGGCACTGCCCCACAAGCAGGATCTCCTTTAAATGGAAATGCTGTAGCTCCATCCCCAGATCCTAGGAATGCAGGAACACAGGGAACTGGGGTGGTACCCAGTGTGGGGTGCACAGCGTGCAGTGCATGGTGCCCAGTGGGCGTGGAGTGGTGGGCAGTGCACCGCGTACAGTGCCTAGTGCCTGGTGTGCATGATGTGGTGCCCAGTGTGGGTTGCCCAGTGCCCAGTGGGCACAGCAAGGTGGAGTGTCTGGTGCACATGTGCACGGCGTGGCACACAGCATGTGGTGTACAGTGCATGGCTTGTATGACAGTGCCTGGCACAGAGTGCACAGTGTGCATGCCCGATGCCTCGTGTGTGTGGTGCACTGCACAGTGTGGGGCGCAGAGCGTATAGTGCCCAGTGTGCACAACGTAGTGCATGATGTGCATGGGGCATGGTGCCCAGATGCAGAGCCTAGTGCCCGTTGTGCACGGCATGATGCCCAGTGC
>JAAGNO010009744.1:17122-35913 GCA_033439905.1 Ceryle rudis | reverse complement strand
GTGTGAGGGAAGTGGTGGGTGAGCAGCTGTGTGGTATTTAGCTGCTGACAGAGGTTAAACCACAACAAAAAGAGAAAACACGTTGAATGCAGTGATAAATAGCAGAGGGGTCAGAGAAAAAGAAGATGCTCTGTGGGGGCCTGCAGAGGCCATGTCATAAGTATGTGCCATAAATATATAGGTAGCTAAGCAGCAGTGCAGGGAAAGCTTTTACAAAGTTTCTTGGAGCAGCTCCCATGAACAGCACAAGCAAGGCATAGCTGTGACTCTGCAGAGAAGTCAAGCCTCTGCTCTTTCCTTATCCCGAACATTTAGGCTGCCAAAAGATCAGAGCATTTGCAGAAGGAGTGATGCCCTTCTGAGCATTTTGTGAGAGGGCTTCTACTGAATTTCTCTTCTGAAGTCATTTTAGCTGCACGTAGTTTAAACCTATGCTGTCTGCCAAATAAGATCCTGAAATGCAGAGGTAGCACTGTAATTTACAGCGTGTGCATTTGTGTGCACTTCTGTAGGTCAACTGACTGTAGGTAACAGCACTTACATATATACAGACATGTGCCTGCCCATGTCATTTCATAGCTCACGCTTTATTTAGACAAGTAGCTCAAAGCTTAAAGTGACCTCTGCATTTTGTAGATGCCTGTGCTGGGTGGGCTCCTCTAATGTGACTTTAATCAGTTTCCTATGTGAGTCTCTGTTCAAACCTCTTGTCTACAGTTGTGTGCAGCAAGAAATGCAGGAGACCACTGGAGAGCCAGCTGGCTGAAAATTGCTTGGAAAATAATGGAAATCAGGTGTTCAAAATGAGAATGTGTTTAGATGTTCCCTTAGTTTTCCCTGAAGAGGGCAGTGATTTTACTTCAGCTTTGTCTTTTGCTCTCTGTGAAAATCACCCGCTGTTGACGGTTAGAGATGGGAAGAACAGAGCTTGATGAGACTTTCGGTGACTTATCTTGGCAGACACTGCGTGCTAATTGTACATCTGTCATACAGATGGAGAGACATGAGGGAAAGAAGAAGCTGTGTAATAAAATTAAGTTTGGAATCTGGAAGAAAAAGAAAACCAAGCTCATATTTTATGTCATTATGATGTTAGCCAGTTGTAGGTACCAGGGATGAGTGTGCTCTGGGTAGATAGATAGAAACATTCAGCAGCCTGAGAGCTCTGTTCCAGTAATGCAGCACAGTACTGTCCTGCTCTCCATAGAAACTGGGGCCACATGTGGAAGGCAGGACTTCTGGGAATGACAGAAATTGGGATCCCACATTACTTTACATTCCCACTTAACTTGGTAATTCTTAATGCTCTTTTTTTTCCTGAGGCTTTGAGTTCTGATGATGCAAAAGCATTCCTCAGACACTCTGCTGCCTTTTTTTTTTTTTTTTTTGGCAAAGGAAAAGTGTGTATTCAAAATATTGGGTGTTAAACTCAATGCCTGTGTGCTTGCAACCGTATTGCTGTCTCATATCTATTGTTTCCTCTTTCTCAGGATGTGAACTTCACCACCACAATGAATCAGGAAAAACCTGTCAAATCCTCTTAGCTCCCTGGCTGTGCAATTTGCTGTTCCTTTGGTATTCACCAGACAGCAGCTCTTCCCACCCAAAGCACAGAAGAAGCCTGCAAGTCACAAATGACAGCTGAAAAGTGAAACATTATCAAAAGCTGTGTGAGACTCTGTCAAGAGAAACTTTATATAGTAATTTTCCTTCTGAGCCTGGGAAGCTGTGTAACCCAGCAGTTCCAAAGAACAGACGGAAGATATGTTCAAGTAACCAATACCAGGAACTGCACAAATCGATATATATATTGAAGTATCTACCAGCAGTGAGCTACAGCATTTAGAATTCTTCATTCAGAATGGATGATGGATATAGAAACACAAACCTCTATCAAGGGGGGAGGGAGGCAAACCAAGACGACTACAGGTACCAGGATGGTAACTATGAAGGGTACACACCCAATGATGGCTACTACCGTGGTGGGGATGAGCCTGCTCATGAAGAAGATGCCCAGAGTGATGTTACAGAAGGCCATGATGAAGATGATGAGGTCTATGAGGGGGAATACCAAGGGATCCCACACCCAGATGACATTAAAGAAAAGCAGAAGCGAGCTCCTGCCATGGATGATGAGTACAGAGACCGTGCAGACCTTATGGCAGAGAGGATGGAGGATGAGGAGCAACTTGCCCACCAGTATGAGAACATCATTGAAGAATGTGGCCATGGACGCTTCCAGTGGACCCTCTTCTTTGTTTTAGGATTGGCACTGATGGCAGATGGGGTGGAGGTGTTTGTGGTTGGATTTGTTCTTCCCAGTGCTGAGAAGGATATGTGCTTATCCAGTTCCAACAAAGGGATGCTAGGTAAGTGCCACTTGTGAACAACTCTTTTAATGCAGTAGATAGTATCTAGAACATTTTTCCCTAGTGAGCAGCTGGTTTCAGGATCTTCTGATGACTCCCCTCTTGTGTGTATGTCACACATAGTCACGGCTGGGTGGATCTGACTCAAGAGGTTTGCATGCTGGTGAGAAGGCAGCTGCTCAGAAGCAGAAGAAATGCACCACATCTAAGGCTGCCTTATGAATGTGCTGAGGTGCCACTGCAGACTGGACCTGACTAAGGCAGCTCACTGTCAGCAGGTCCACAGGGCAAAACTCATGGGGGTGATCAAGGACGAATAAATGTAAGGTTAAAGGTGGCTTTTCCTACCCGAGGATCTAGTGACTGAGGTTTCCATGCTTTTAGAAATTACACTGTCATGAGAAGTTCACAAAGCACTACCATCCAAGTATGACAGTTGTAAAAGACAGGGAGCTGCTTGCTTGGAAGCACTTGGCTGTTAGGTTGTGGCTCCTGGTGTTGTCCTGCTCTCCGAAGTTTTCCACTTTGACCAGGTTCCCCTTTTCTTCAGCCCAGAGTCCTAGCTGGCAGACAGCCATGCAGATGATTCCTTCTGCATGCTCACTTCTCAGTCAGAGCAGTTTGCTAATACATACTGGATCAGAAGTAGCCAATGACGGCTTCTTCTTAGTCCGTGGAATGCAATGAAATGTGCTACATGGGGATTAAAGGCTGAGGCTACTGGCAACATCGCTTTTGCATCACCATTGACATCTCCCTGTGGTCAAAATACATAGGCTTAGTTATTGGGAGTGAGCCTGGGTGGAAAGATTTGGAAGAACAATTTTTTCCTTTACACATTATAAGCCAAAGACAGCAAAGCTTCCCAGATCTCCAACAATCAGGAAAGTATCCAGCATGGCCTGTAGTGAGAGCCAGCTGTGTAATAGTGCAGCACATCTGGAAGGAAAATAAAGTACCTCTTGGAACAACTGCTTTAGGAGTGGGAGACTGTCTTGATGGACAAGTACTGGGGTTGTAGGGGAATCATCAGGGCCTGTGGTGCATACATTCTGGCCCAGAAGTCCTGCTTGATGCAAGGTAAATGCATATTTTGGATTAGATGCCAGTCCTTGACTCCATTCTATTTGCATTATTTTCATGTGACAAAAGCAATAGATAATTATCCTTATATATACCTCCTATCTTGGTGTACCGAGGTCCTAGACACTTGTCTTCTATTTCTCCTTTTTTCTTTGAACCTGAGGATCAGGATGTCTATTTCTATAGTTAGTTAGGATTGTACTTAGTTTCATGTCTTTAAAAGTTTACTAACCTTTTTTTCTTCACAAACCACATAAAATTCTAGCTCAAAATATTCCAGACCAGATATCTAAAAAGCCATCCATTCACAACTGGATCCTGATTTCAAAGGGACTTCTGAATTCACCAGCTCCCTATGGGACACAAAGCTGGGTGCCTTTTCAGTGATGAGACCTTTTTTGAAAAGCAGGTCATTTATTTTGGTGACTATATGAAAGCAGAGATCTTCTGAAACTCTGCCTCCATAAATATCTAGCTCCATAGAGCTCAAGCTCTGGCAGGAACCCGAGTCAAAAAACTTCAAATGTCACAAGAAAAATTTATCTTTGAAGTATTTCTGGCCCAACCGCAGGTAAAAATGAACAAGAAATTTCCCCAGAGAACTCATTCTGCTTTTTCCAGGTCAGTGTTTGCAAAGCTGAAAATTCGGGGTGTTCTGATAAGCTCTGAATAAGTAAGGAGACATTTGGGTCTGTAACCAACCCCAGCTCCAGCCTCCTGTGTGTTGACCCGGCTAATCTGGAACTGCTAATTAGGGGAAGAACTCTCTTTTGGTGCCATTCCTGCACGCTTTTAAAGGCAACTTTTGAGAACCTGGTTTTGCAGAACAATTTCTTCTGTCCTTAGCTTGCTTGTTCGAGCTATCTGCTGTCAGGTCTTGTATTCACACTGTTTTGTGGCTTAAATATGAGGAAAATAACTGTTTTCCTGAAAACAATAAAAGTGGATTCATCTTAGTTTGAGGCAGAGAGGAAAGTGGATATTTATGGTAACACTTGGTTGTTACTGATTGGTTTTATGCATGAGAGAGGTCTCTGATTCAGTCCATTCTTATTTGTTAAACACACTTTTTTGTCTGCTTGATGTTTTTGTGCTGCAGAAATCTGGATTTGAGGTTTGTGAGATAAGCCTTTATGAAAATGAATTAAGCATGGCTTAGAAAGCCTTAGATTGGAGAGAGGTGCATTGATAGGAGTAATCAATACCCAAAGGCATGAAGAAGTGAGGGTGTGAGGAGGCTGTGTCAGGTACAGGGCTACTGGAAGGTGTAAGAGGGGGAGAGTGCAGGTCTCTGGGTCTGCAGAAGAGGAGGAGATCTTTCTGCCAAACTAAGGGCAGCAGCAGGGACCAGAGGGTGTTGGAGGTTTGGCAGGCAGCAGGGTAGCACAGGGACACAAGGGTTGGGTGTAGAGCTGTCTCCAGCACAGCCTGGTGTCCCAAGCACTGCCCCTGAAAGAGGGTTTCATCCCTTTTCTGAGCAGCTGTGGGTATGTAGCATGATAAGGACAAACAGGTATCAGCTCCTGAAGGGAAAGGCTCCTCACAGAGCTCGGATCCTCCAACACATGCTCGTTTACTTTGGTATTTCCATTCCCTCAATGGTCTGTGGGTTGTGCTATTGAAAATTGATCTTGCAAATACTAAGGGTTCAATGATACTTATAGGTTGATTTGGTGCCAGTCTAAGAGCCCTTCACCTCCATTTCTGCCTCATGCGCAATGGAGGTCTCGCAAGAGTTTTTCTGGACAGAATGAACAGAGGGTTGATGAGAGAAGGCACAGCTTTCCCTCAAATTATCATGAGGTTTTAGGGAAGCAGGGTTGTTATCCACACATGAGTTACTGCCCCTTACCTTATCCCCATATACCAATAGATGTCCACAGATCAGCTTGTGTTTATTCCCAATCAACCATTTGTCTCAATGCATTTTTGCTAAGGAAACATAATCAGGTTATCCTGAGTAGTGTTAAGGTTGCTTCCAGGCAGCTGCTAACGAGTTTCAGCCATAACAGGAAAGGCCAGGAGGGAACAAATGGAGAATAAGACAAGTAAGTAATCGAACTCTCACAGAAATATGAAGGCACAAATAAGAGAACTAAAGTAGATGCCCCCTAAAGACTAATTTAGTGAAGTTCAGCTTCTGCTAAAAGGACACTTTGCATTAAATACTCTGTATATTGCATATTTTTCCTCCCTCGGAAAGCAAGTGTGGAAAAATATCAAGTAAATTATGGCCAAATTATGCAAAAATTACAAATAAACAGATGTCCACAGTGTTTCATGAAATGTGTGAAATGAATATGACACATCTTAGAAAACGTTTACATTTTGTTCTGAAAATAAACATCTCACCATCAGGTGGAAGTTAACAGCTATTTTAGCCTAAATATCCCTCATGGGACAAAACACATATTTGGAGTATTTTGTGTTATGCAAAATGCTATTTTGAAGATGACTTCAGGGGCACTGAATTAAGCAAAAAAAACCCACACACAACAAAAAACAAAACCAAACAAAAAATCAAAAATGAACAAAAAACCCCCAATAAGTGTATATATTTTAGCAGCTTGAGTTCATTAATCTTTAACACCAGTTATTAAGAATAAGTTTGGTAACTTGTAACAACTTTATTTTTACACATTCATTCGATAAATCTGCATTGCTGAGCTTTCACCAACAGCAGTCATAGTAATAAATAATTTCTTAAATTTACTAAATCAGAATATTCCTTTTCAGTATAATACATCCTGTCAGAAAGGGGTTTTTTTAATTTGCTAAGGATAATCATATGAAGAGTCATAAAATTTCTATTTACTTATTTGCTGAAAGGCACATATAAATATATAACTTCAAGTGCTTTTAGAAGACTAAATATTTTGAAGCACAGAGCAGAAAGTACACTGCAAACATAAAAGATGGTGCCATAGTAATGTTTTAAACTTTTTCACATCCTGTGTATCAAAAACTCCAGGCACAGTAAAGCACCAGACTTCGCAGACCCCCAGAGCTGCAGCTGTGTTATCTTTTCACAGTCCAGTCAACTCGGACAAGAAAATTTTTAAAGCCTTTGCCCCTAACTGCAAAATAGCCACACCAATGCTGAGAATAAAATAGGTTTTTCAGGCACAGAGCTCCCTTTTCCTTTTTATTATTTAATAATATTTTAAGGAGAATATCATCTTACAGACTCTTAACTTTGCAATGTTAGATAATCTAGAGAAAAGATCCTATTAGTAATTATGAAGTTATGTAGCAATTCAAGCTTGGCTGTGTGAGTCAAGTTAAATAGGATATGTAACAATATCCCCGCTTTTAGTTGTGAAGAGGATGTTTTATTATTGTCTGAGATAAAATCTGGCCTCAGCTTCTCATTGACCTGAATTCACCTGATACAACAGTAAATCCTAATCCCCTCTGCAGAGATCAGTGCCTTTTCTCCACTTCTCTTTTTTTCTGGATGAGCACAGATGAGCCCAGCCATGGTTCCCTTGCTCTGCTGTGGCTTGTGGCTGCCTGTTTTGCACCTCCACAGCTGTGGACTCCCAGTACATCAGCCAGCTAAACCCTGATGAGACCTGCCCGTGTCTAAGTCCCGTGCACTGGGCACAAATTCCCGGCTGCAAATTTGCTCTTGGGCAGAAATGCTCCTGCAGCCCAAGGGCCATCATCAACTTGAGCAGTAGGGAGCATGTTAGGGGAATAACGGTGGATTTATGATTTGGGAACACCCCACTACTTGCACAGGTCTGCTATGGGGATGACTGCATCCCCATTTATAAATGCCGTGGGAGTTTCATTTGATGAGAGTCAGCATGAACAGGCTTTAATTTAACAGCAAAGGATTTGTTTGGCTTCCTCTGTTGAAAACTTTGCTTTAGCAGAGGGGTTGGTGGGGGGAACCAGATGGTCCCATGAATATTGTAGTGAAGGATAAGTCCCGTGGGGAGACTGTGAAGCTGTCTGAGTGTAAACAGCCACCCACACCATGCTGGTAGCGCCCACTGAAGGGTTTGGTGTGCATTGCCTCACCAGTGCTGCATCAAAGTGCTCACGGATTCGTGCAGCCACCTTTGGCTTTAATGTGCAGAATCTCCTCAGTTTCAGCAGCCAGATTCGATTGATATCCACCTCTAGATCTCCAAAAGTGGAAAGCTTCCTTTCTCAGGGGCGATCTGTTTTTCAGTGGCAGGGCCATGAGCTGTAGATGAAGTCGCGCTGATCCTACTTAATCAAGAAGGCAAATGCAACAGGACTATCTTTTCATGTGATTTCCATTTTTAAGGTCAAGAAGATTCATGGGGAAAGCACTAGTAAGCCTACAGGGGAAAGCAGATTAGAAATTTCAGCAAGAAAGGGAAAAAAGGCCACCCAGTGCATCCTCTGCTGAGACTGTCCCTTGTTCTGGGACATGCCAGCCTTTGCTAGAGCACAAGACAGTCAGAACTACCACTGGTTTATTCCTGTCTTTAAATTACTTACAACTGGATCTTGTGCCTTGTCTCATCCATCTCCCAAATTGTCCAGGCCTGACTCACAAAATTTTTCTGTCCATAAAGTGCACCCATGTGTAACAAATGCGACACTGGTAAGAGTGTTTGGATTCTGGTTTTATTACAGTTTGAATTGGAAGATATATCAGTTCCCAATACTTTTCTGTTGTCCAAATGTTTTACCTCTTCAAAAGCCTTCACTTCACTGTAGGGCTGTATTGGTAGTGGCCGTGGGCTTTGAAGGTAGGTAGGAGCTTCAGTGTTCCTGTAGTTACTGTCTCCATGCAGATGGTCAGCAGAGGTGAGACAACCCTACACCTGGACCCAGGCAGCCTCCTCACCTTCCTAACAGCTCCAAGGACTCTTGGACTAATTTTTCCCATCAAATTAGGGGGGGTTTGTGCTCAAATTTTCCATTTATTCCACAAGTCCTTGTCCTGACTTGAAAGGGATTATTTTCAGATATGGCTCGTTTTTAAGAATTTTAAACCTATTAACTGTCAATGAAAGAAATACAGACCTGTGATGGAGATTTAGGTAAACTTTGAATTTTTTCTTTCTTTTCTAAAACTCTTATGTGTCTACTTTTAATTATATTGAAATAGTAAAAATACAGCTTAGCACACATGTAGCCATGTACTGTACCCACCTTTCCTTATTACTAGAACTTCAGCTTTTAAGTCCACAATTCCTGTCTAACATGGAACACGAGTTCAACAGAGGCTAATAATTTTCTTAGTGTGAAAATGCTGTATATGTTACCCCTTTTCTAGTGGGAATAAGCCCAGTCCGTGGTCACATAGTTTCCTCATAACTTCAACTTTAGATGAGTCATAACCTGAAATTTATTCTTATAATTTCTGCTCTTTGGTTTTCCACTGATTTTATGGGAGGCTATTGCAGACTTTCCCACAGGCATTCACTACACTCCATTACTCGTGGAATAGTCTGCAAATAATGGTTTATTCAGAGTTGCCCTTCTCATTTCACCTAAATCCTGCATGTGTTGGTTTGGAAGCTGAGCCCTCCTAACGCAGTCTAGGTCTGCATGGTTTGAAGCTGAGGTTTGAAGTCAATTTTCTGGTACAGACCATTGTAATGTTGTTGTGTAGAATCTTTGGTGAGCAGAAGCAACACAGCAGAAGTAATATTATTTAGTGAACACCTTTCTTGGTCTAATACTCCTTAAAATTTAACTTTCCTTGATATTAGCTAGATCCCTTTCAGAGGTAACAACCACCACAGTGTTCTCGAGAAGACTGTCTCTCCTTTATGGAGACTCTATGAGTAACTATTTCACCCCTCCCTGGGTCCCTGACACCTTATTGTTAATCCAAGACGTAGCAATCTCCAAAATCTGACATTCTTTTGCACCTTGAGTCCCAAGATCCACCACTTGACAGTGTTTTATAGCAGCCACCCCAAAAGTTTTAATTATATTGGCCAGAACATGCAGTCTTCCCAAAAGAGACCTCCCCATCAGAATAAAGTGTCCTGTTGATTTTGTTTCAGCCCTGAAGTACACATTTCTATAACCAGGATCCTTCCCCTAAGAAACTGGCCAAGTGAACAGTCTCTGGTTGTCCTTGAGGTTTCCTTCACTACAGATTTTCATTGTATTAAATTTCTGGGGGATGATGCATCCACTGGTTTATCACATATGATAACCAATTAAAGCCACATCCTCTAAGTGAGAATGTGACATTAAGAGCTCTGATGTGTTTTATGTTGCTCACTGTTTGATGGATGCTGTATTTCAGAGATATAATCTTCCCTTCCATCACAAGTTTGGGCTCCTCAGACAGGATTTACAAGGATTTGCCCACAAAAGCAGCTCCACTTCACTTCTCAATGCCTGGTTTCAAACATTGCCACATCCTATGCTAAGACCGCTCTTCCTCTGGCTGAGTTGGCTGCCCTGCCACCAGCCAAGGTACTCTGCTGCAATAAACACCATCTAAGAGACAGTAACAACCTCCTCCACCTCCTCCTGACCTGGAACATTTTCTGTTACTACTGTTACTAAGAGGATTTGGATGAACATCTGCCACCCAGGGATTTTCTCCCAAATAAAACCAAAACAAAAACAAACAAAGAAAAAAAAAACCCACAAAAAAAAAACAACACAAAAAAAACCCCAAACCCAAAAAACTTGGTGGATCATTTTTCTTCCTCATCAGAGCCTGGTGGTGTGGGCTGAGCTGTGCTGAGAGCTGCTTGCATGGTGCTGGCAGGGCTCACTGTCAGATGGGTGGCTGTGATGCACCAGTGATTAGGTACAGGGTGCATCATCACTTCTGTCTGCTGGCTGTGATTGGAGCTGCTCCATTAAATGTAGCTCAGGAGCCAGGATAAAAGCATTAAGCCTTACAGCACTGCATTAAGATTCTTCCTTCAGAAAGATTTTTTGGATTAAACAATTTTTTGCCTCCGCTCTCCCTTGTAATTTGCATTTCAGTGAGCAAGCTGGAGGCCAAAGTTAATAAAGGAAGATATCCCAGATTCTCAGCTGTGTACATATCTTCTCTGACTGCTTCAGATCAGTATCTAAAACCTTTAGGTGCCTTCAGGTCACCTCACCAGGACAGTTTGGGTCAGGACTGTGGATATTGATTGCACAGAGCCACATGCTTATGGTGGAGGAATGACTGCACTGGCAAAATCCTGTGCCACAGTTCTGGTACAAAGGCAGTTAAGAGGCAAGAACAGATTTTTTGCCTTTGACACATAAAATCCTGATTGCCTGTTAGACATTGTATGCCTGAAAAGAAAGCAGAACTGTACACAGAGAGGTAATCCCACCATCCTTCTATGGAATAGGGGAGATTTCAGAAGGCTGAACTTTTCTATCTCTGATCAACATGACACAAACATCCTTGAAATACTGCAGTGGATCTCTGCTGCATAGCTTTTAATTTAGCAATGCATTTCAAGCCAAGTGCAGGCATTTGTAATACATAAAAAACCCCAAACCAAACCAGACAGAATCAGCTGCCAAATAACTCTCTGCATTAGTCCTTAGCTAGCTTTGCTTCATGGCCCAGAACAGCCTTTATCCATCAGACTGATTGTCTTGTTTAAACATTAATGAACTGCAAAAAGTTCATTGTCACCTTGTTTCCCAAGTGATGTGTTTGACAGAACAGGTCCTGCCAGCAAAAGGACCATAGCTTGTGGTTCTTAGGACTATTGCTTGCTCTGAAGTCTCTACACCCGGAAAGTAGGTAAAATAAATTTAAAAAAAACCCCAAAACATTTGTGTTAATTAGTGTTATTTACATTGGTATCTGCATAAAGGAAAAGGCAATATAATAGGTGGCCCTTCTGGTGGCAGTGTCATTAGAAGAGCCAAGGGCAACTGTTTTCTAGGCCAGTTGCAAGCACAAAGTTGGCCTATTTGGGGAGGAGAATTATTCTCCCTAGTTCAGCCTGGCACTGTAAGTAGTCACTGAAACTGTCTTTTGAGGACTCCACAGTAGAAGATCTGACAAAGTCAAGTTAAAAAGAAGAATACATTTTCTTAACAATGTCAGATAGCTCTATAGAGCAAAGTGTCAAGACAAGCAGTAGGCTATGCCTTCTGAAATTTTCAGATCAGGGCTGCACCCTTTTCTGTAAGTTGTCCTCTAGCTAGATACCAGATCTTGGCTTAGTAATGAAGGAAGTAGCTGTGCTAGACAAGGTGAGTCTCAGTAAGAGACCGATCCTTTCAGATAAAGCTAGCAAAAGCAGAGAGTGAAAGACATGAGTGCAAAGGAAGCAAGGGGAGGATAGGTACCCTGCAAAGAGATTCAGCCATGCTTTTGCAGTCTCTCTGCTCTCACAGCTTTCTGTGCATAAACAGCATCCATAGAGAGCCTCCTCCCTAAACATTCTCAGTCCCATTGCGCTTGGGGGGCGGTCAGTGGAGTTAAGACATCAGACTTCCGTTGTATCGTTGGTAGCACACAGCTGGGACACGTGCATCCTAAGCTGCTTATGCCTGGCCATTGCTTACGTGCAGAGGATATGTGAGCAGTGAGGCTGGGAAAGAAAGATGTAGGTCTGGTCAAATGAGGGTATGTCTATATTGCTTGATGCAGTGCAGCCAGCAGGGATGCAAGCTCATGGACACAAGATGGGGAGATTAGTTTCCACCATGGATGGTGTTTCTGGCAACCAAGATAGCTGATCTTGGGGAGGTGGGGGGGTGGGGGTGGTGTGTGTTGTGGTGGGTATTTCTGCTTTATTGCCTAGTATTCCAGGTTGACGTCAGCTATCATATGGGTGCTTTGAAATCTGCTTCTATGTTCTGTACCATTTCCACTTGGTTACCAAACTCACTGTGTCTCTCTCACTTCTAGGCTTGATAGTCTACTTAGGAATGATGGTGGGGGCTGTATTACTGGGCGGCCTTGCTGATAAACTGGGAAGAAAGAAATGCCTGATCATATCACTTGCAATCAATGCTGCCTTCGCGTTCCTCTCCTCCTTTGTCCAGGGATACGGATTCTTTCTCTTCTGCCGCCTTATCTCAGGCCTCGGGTGGGTAACTGGTGAATCTGTCCCATGTCTTGGAGGAGTCCCATCACAGCTCGGCCATTTGGGTGTGTGGGGTGGGAGAAGGAAGAGTGCTCAGATGTGTCTCTGGTACTGAGTTGGGATAGCACTGCTGTTCAGGACGTGTTGTGTTACCTCACTCCTGATCCTTAAAGCATTAGAGGTAGGTAAGTTTGGCCATTGACAATCTTCTGGTACTGCCCAAATTGTGCAAATAGGTGAATGAGACTTAAATGCCCATCTGGGTTTACAGTCCTGACTGCCTGGGCCTCCAGTGAGAGCCTCAGCAGTTCCCACCGCCTGCCTGTAATTTGCCTGTCTAAAATGAATGGTCATTGAAAAACAACAGAAGATGTCCAGGTGAAGACCAGGGCATTACACTGGCTTTATATAAGCTATTCAGGAAATTCAGCTTTCAGAACATGAGAAGGATTTTGTTTACCTCTGATATTTAAGACCAGTCCAGCCAAAGAGAGATTTGCATTTTCCCAACAAGTCTCCCTTTTGTGCAGCTCGCCTGTGAGTGTGAGTGCAATTGTAACTACAAAGGCACTGAAGACAACTCTTATTCTTCCCATGTGCTTTTTTTTCTCCTCAGTATTGGGGGATCCCTCCCCATCGTGTTTGCCTATTTCTCTGAATTCCTATCTCGTGAGAAGAGGGGGGAGCACCTCAGCTGGCTTTGCATGTTCTGGATGATTGGTGGCATTTTTGCTTCAGCAATGGCTTGGAGCATCATCCCACATTACGGTAATTGGTTTGTGCTTTTGCCTTTTGACAACACCACGTTCCTGCATCACTACATGAGCCCTAAACTCTGCACAGATAGCATTAGTCAGTCCTTACACATCCCAGAATAATTAATGATGAGAACAATAGATACCCAAAGGAAAATATCAGAAGCAAATATCTGCAGGAAAAGATTAACTCCTTCAGTATTCAGTGACACCAGCTGTTTGCAAAACCCTGATTCAGGAAAGTAGGACAGGCCACAAAGACCATGAAGAAAATCATTAACATTTACCTGTTTATCAATACATTTTTACCATGTTTAAAATATACCAGTATAAACAAATGCTTGTGCTTTTGATTGATATGGTAGAGGCTGTTGGAATAGGCAAACTTGCTGTACAGTGGTGTCAGGTTGAAATAATTCAATTATCTCTAACTCCATTTGTTTTAAAAACCCCGTATGTATTTACATTCTGCTTATTTTTTCAGATTACTCTTTTGCTATTGTAGTTTTATAGCTTCTCTTTTTGATTTCCCATGTTCCACCTACTATTTTGCAAATCTGTGAAATGGGTAGAACACCATGGCTGACTCAGATGAGACCTCTGCAAAAAAACATTGCTTGATGATTTCCTTATTATGTGAATAAAAATGCTTATAGAAAAAAAATAATAAAAAATTAAACATTTTTTCTGAGATTTAAGCCCAGAGAAAGTAAATGGGGCAACGCAGGAACGATGCTGTACTTTCTAGTCTTTATCAGGGGAATAACTGACCTGATCAGACCTCAGGAAAAAAGCAGGAGAGGGGGACTCTCAAATGCAGAATTAGGATCTTGATTCTTTGAGACTTGAATCCCAGCTCAGGTTTTGTAGGTCTGGAAAAAAAATAAACTTGCTTTCCTAGTTCGCTTCCATAAAATGTGAAATACATGTGTGATGTACGAGATGGAAAGGAGCCGTCCGTAACGTGTTTCTCAGATCAGAGAAGATTTAACCTTTCTAAACTTTTTGTAATATCACTGAGAAGCAATAAGATATGGCCCTGATTCCTCTACCCTTTCCCAGCCTTACTTGCCTACAGCTGATGGAGCTATGCTTATCACTAGATGACTTTTAAACTCAAAGATAAAAGAAGGTTTTTAAAAGGCAGAGCCTGAGCAAGTATGTTCCATTTTCTGTAATGAACGTGAACTCACTCACTGTTATCTACTGAGCGTGCTATTGAGCCTCTAAGAGCTGTCATTACTAAGAATAGCAAACCTTCAACCCGTGCCCATGTTGTACAGAGCTGTAAAGTTCAGAGCTGCTTTAGGACAGAAAAACTCAAAATTCCTGGTCAGTATTTTTACTTTTTGTCTCTTGTTTCCAGGCTGGGGGTTCAGTATGGGAACCAAGTACCACTTCCACAGCTGGAGAGTCTTTGTACTTGTCTGCTCTCTGCCCTGTATTGCCTCCCTGGTGGCACTGAAATTCATGCCTGAAAGCCCACGTTTTTTGCTGGAGGTAAGATGATTCATCTGAATGTTGCGGTCTGATATTAGCATGGGGTACCTGGTCCCTAATGTGTCACTGTCTGTCTTTCTTTGTCCCATCAAACACGCATGGCACAAAGTCAGCCAAAAATCACTCCTACATGTCTACACTAGCTCCACAGATTGCTTAAAACCCAAAGACTACAGGCTATGGGGTCAATCAACGATGGTCAGTGTGAGGGCTGGGAATCTTATAAGTTCAACAAAGGCATTCTGAAAACATCTTACAGAGTTTGGGCATGTAACTACTGAATCCTGGTGGAAGAGCAGAGAACAGAGTACATTTTATTGAGTAAAATACATAAACTTCAGAAATCTTAAGTGAGTATTTTTCATTCCCATTTCACAGATATCACACATGGCAATACCTAGCTCAAGTTAACCCCGCAAGTCTTTATCAGAGGTGGGGTTAGAGCCCAGGTCTCCTCAAGCATCTCCTTTCATCTCATTTTAAAGCTTTGTTCCTGACTCCTCTCCTGCCTCAGACAGTTTCAGGGTAACTCCTTTCTTCAGCACAGAGATGCTGCATTCTATGAATACAAACTGTGCTTTCAGCTCTTTGTGTTTAGTGCAGCCAGTGCTGTATGTGTGCTTCTCTGCTATACTGGACCTCTAGAATTTGTTTCTCTCTATGTTTTGATAGATTGCAGAGCCTGGAACTCCAACATTTCTTTTCCTTTTCCTTGGTGTTTTCAGATAGGTAAACATGATGAAGCCTGGATGATCCTTAAACAAGTTCATGATACCAACATGCGGGCCAAGGGTGAGCCAGAGAGGGTGTTTACGGTGAGTTAACAAAGCCATTAATGTGTAAAAAGAAAAGCTCAACATACTTTCCTTGGTGCGGTACAGCACCAGTTTTTTCCTCCTTGGGACTCTTTCTACATAACCTGCCCCAGCCATCAGAAAAAGGACTCTGTGATACATTCTGTGTATTTAAAGTTAGATGCCAGTCTGGTTTTTTTGAGAGTTAGTTTCTGACTTGCAGTGCGTGGCAGTGAGGAGTACTCATTCCTGGTATTACTCTACAGCATATAGACCAGTGATTTTCCAATTACACACATGCTTAATTGGTCTACTCTAAGAGACTAAAACCAAATAAGAGATATTAGTCATGTGGGAGATCTGAGTCACTCCTTTCTCCTTTCTGGCTTCTAATCAAACTCTGATTAAACTTCACGTACCTTCTAATGAGTTTCCCAAACTCCACCTGCCTCATACCCAATCTTTAAAGTCTCTAAGGGAAAGTGGGATGAGTGGCTATTACTCATTAGTCTGCTGCTTGTTATGAAAAAGGTCACACCAGCAGATTTCCTTAATAGTAAAATCAGGTAAAAGTTGTATGCTGGGGTTAACTGCAAATTACTATAATTCAGTTGTAAATTCCCAGGGAGCCAGCCAGGGAATAGCTCTTGATTTATGCTTTTAAAGATGAGAGGACATGTGCTCTTAAAGGATGGAGAAAAGGAGATACAGTTGTGCATAAAATCTTCTTGAACAAGAGGAGAGGAAGGGTCTGTGTTCAGAAGGGTTGTCCTGAAACAGGGCCTCTCAGGAGCAATCCTTCAAGGAAGTGTAAGTCTAATATCCTTGCATGACAATTGTCTACAGGGTCAGGTAGGAACTTAAGGAGAATGTGTTATTGTTAGGCTACCAACCATTTGACTCGTGTGAACCTTGATAACAAAGGCGGTGGAAACTGTCTCTTTAAATTCCTATCTGGCTTTGCCTTAACAGTAGAGCTGGGATGGCTAGTTCTGCTGTGTGACAGGAGGAAAAGAAGACTGAAACTCAGACATATATATATATCTCTCAAAATAGGAGAGTATGACAGTCTGAGCTGAGTAGGAGACTGAAGGAGCAGCTGTGCAGCACCCATTAGTGCTCATTGCTCCCTCCAACAGCACTGCTATGGTGTGAGCTGATCTGGGTATCACAATTCGAGGTATGGTGCGCCGGCTGACTTGAGATTTGCTGACATCCATTGGCACGAGTGGATGATCAGTGTGGCTGGTGTAGCAAACTGTCAGATTTTGTGGTTTTCTGATAGGCCAGAAGTTGCCAGTTTGTGGTGAGTCAGCTGGTACCAGGACAGTTCCCAGATCTGACATTTAAATGATGCCAGCAAGAGGAACACGGAGACTCCACAGCTGAGCCAATGTGCTCATTCATACTCAGAAATTTATTCAGTAAATTTTCACCTCCTTCTTGTGTTTACAAACAGATTTAGTTTCCTTGGATATGTCCTTTATTTAATGATACTGAGCAAATACTTTCTGGGACCCATTTTTAAGTTTCTTCAGGTGTTCGGTATTGAAAATTCAGACTGTTCTGGTGAAATGAATTGATTTCATGGTGTGGGCTCATTTGATGAGAGGATGCATTTTCAGATGCAAAGATTCCCATCTACACATCCATTTGTTATAGAAGCCCTGCTGGCGATACTTAAGAGGTGCTGAATGAGAAATATTCCTACCAGCTGTCTTTGAAGAAAGAGATCCTGAGGGCACCGTTTGACCTGAATACAAGTGGTTGATCTTGGAGATAATTTTTGCTCTAATTGCCTAGTCCTAGTTTCTAGTGGGAATCGAAGGGATAGAAAAATAAGGTAGTACACAGGCACATTAGCCAATAAATGGAAGATCGAAGTGGATGTGATGCAGTTAAAACATTTCATAGAAGGATGGAGGGATGGGTGAGGGGAAGGAAGGTGGATTGGCTTCTTTCTATAATAAGATCTCTTGCTGTAATTAAATCAGATAGCTCAATTATTAGTGATAATGTTTAAGGAAAAGATAGTAAAGGAAATATCAGGTGGAAATACAGTTCAGTAGACAGTGGAATTTAAAACCCACCCAAGATCAGTTCCAGAAACTTCAGTGCAATTGTTTTTTCTTCTCTCTCTCTTTGTTTTGTTTTTGTTTTGTTTTGTTTTGTTTTGTTTTTCCTCAGGTTTCCTATATCAAAACTCCAAAGCAAGTAGATGAATTTATTGAAATCCAGAGCTCAACAGGGACCTGGTACCAGCGGTGGCTGGTCAGAATCACGACTATTTTGAAACAGGTAAGAAGAAAAACCATTCCACAGGGACTTTTGAGCTTCAGGCTCTAGTGCCTCGTTGTTTCAAGTCATTGTGTATTGAAACCCTGACTCTCATTTAAAAAAATAAATCTGTCGGTGTTTGCAAAGGGCTGTAATCTGATTGCACTTTCTGTGCAGATGTGTGCATCTGCGCAGTGCCACACTGCCAGCCAGGCCCCAAAATGTGTTGGGCTTCCCCGAAGAGCTGCAGCCCCAGATGCTTGACTCTCCTGAGAAAAAAAAAATATTGATTCTCTCTCCCCCAGGTCTAAGTGAATTTACCACCTGCAGTGGATTCAGAAGACTTGTTTGCTCCTTGTTCCCGCTGAGACTGAGTTTCTAACTGTTATATTGTCTCTCTGGCTAATTTAACCTTTCACACATTATGCTGCTCGCCTATGCCAAACTGTGGAAAACCTTGCTAGATCTTCTAGTCTAGGAAGATGAGCTTAAAGTAAAGGGGAGTCTTTCTTAACTAATAGCAAGGCAGGTGCTATACTATTACTATATTTATGTGGCAAGTTAAGATCATGAGGAGTTACATCCCCTTATGTTCCTGGCAGTATTTTCTGCAATGGGTCAAGAAGAGCAGATCTTGGTCTGCCTCCTCCTCTGCTTGCCTTCATCCATAACTGAAATTATCTTACCCCTCCATGGGGGGGTTGGACTAGACAATCTTTCGAGGTCCCTCCCAACCCCTAACATTCTGTGAAAATGCCAGCTAGGTTTGGATTCTTGCTCTTCAGTGAGCTTTGGAGCTCAGTTTAAAAGCACCCCTGAGACCATACGTATATTTGTAAAGACAAAGTTGTCAAAGGGTCAGAGAACAGGCTCATATCCACATTTACTGATATAGCCTGAGAGAGACACTGCATCAGCCCAGCCCGAGTCATGCACTCCAGCTCATTACAGAGGGTTCAGATCAAGTACTCCGGCACACAGTCTGAACAAGTGATCTTTTTT
>JAAGNO010009744.1:0-17022 GCA_033439905.1 Ceryle rudis | reverse complement strand
GAGTCATGCACTCCAGCTCATTACAGAGGGTTCAGATCAAGTACTCCGGCACACAGTCTGAACAAGTGATCTTTTTTGTAAGCCATTTATCACAATAAATATAATATTGAACAAACACTGAAAATAAGCCACGCATCTGACCTTCCCCCAGTGAACCCTTTTTACTGACATGAAATTTATGATGCACTCAGAAGTTAATCAGCCAAGTGTCTGCTATGATGTCCTTGCAGCTAATTCCTTCTTGTGGATTTGTAGGTCTGGGACAACGTGCTATATTGTTTAACAGCCCAGTACAGGATGAACACACTGATGCTGGCTGTGGTTTGGTTTACAATGGCCTTAAGGTATGGTGGTACTTTAACTTTTTGAGGAAACTAGAGGACCTTCAGAGTTTGAATAATTATTCATACATTTAAATAAGCTACTATAAAATCAATCCTTTATTTTTTAAGAGCCTGTCTACTAAGCCTTACTCCCCTACAAAGTACTGATCAATCTGATTGCTTATATGAGAGTACAAGGTGCTTTGAACAAATCGTGACTTGAGAACTGGTCAGTAGGTCAGTAGTATATCAACTTTCTCACCTGTAGATCTTTCATTTGACCTTGTCCATCCAAAAGCCCCCACAACTCTGCCTGATTCTCAGCTGTTCCTTAATCTAGGTAAATACTATTCAGGTGAGCACATAACTAAACTACAGGCAATTTTTTTCTAACTCTCCCTTAAACCTCTCACTTGCAGAAATCTGCCTTCTAGGGGAGTTTTCAAATTTCTTGCTACTCTGGGAAGCAAGGAGAGCACGTTGATGTATTTTCCAGACAATGTCATTAAAACTTAAATTAATTGTCCTGCTTTAAGTGAACAAAAATGGATCGATATGCTTCTGAGAGCAGCTGGGTGTTTAGAGTAGGGAGACATTTCACTCGGTCCTGTGTCTGAGCCGAGCAAGAACTTTTATCAGAAATGCATTTGCATTAGAAATGGAACAAGTTTAGAAATTATGAAGTAGATTGTTGGAAAAGCACTGTGATCTTTGCAGTGCCAGGATCTTGCATGCCTAATGTATTGTATTTCTCCCATCCTGCTATAGTTACTATGGCCTTATTGTGTGGTTCCCTGATATGATCCGGTATCTCCAAGACGAGGCATATGAATCCCGAGTGAAGATCTTTGATGAGGAAGAAGTGTCACACTTCACCTTTAATTTCACCCTGGAAAACCAGATCCATAGAAATGGGGAATACAGAAATGACAAGTAAGTGAGAAGAACATGGTTCAGTGCAAATGAACTAAAACATATTTCAATATGGCACTTTTCCCCCCTGCCACCACCAACTTGAATATCTCTGGTTTTCTTTTGGACACTGTATGTCTCAAATCCTAAGGGCAGTTTTCCACAGACCAAATATCCTTTTTATCTTGTTTTTCACACACTCTGTTTCAGTCACCTCTCCAGACCCAAGGGGATGCCAGTAAGGAGTCCTGCTTCCAGAAGCCCCTTGCTGGGAGCAGAGCAGTGAGTGCCCAGCTGGGTGGACTGGGCAGCTCTGGATGTAGAGGTAGCTTCTATTTCCTTAGCTCACACTGACATCTACTGGCTTTGGGCATCAAAGACCGTCGCTTGTAATGGAAATGCCCTGCTGCTGCATTTCCAAAATAAAAAGCTATTTTTGCCTTGAAGTCCTCGATATGACTTACCCTGGTCTCCATCCTGCAGCCCCTAAATAGGAGCTGTGTCATGGCCAAGTGTACTGATGTTCTTCTTGCACGCCAGCTGGCATGTCCGCACAGAATGAGTGTGTCACCTCTTTTAGCACTTCAAAGTCAGTGAAGTTACTCTAGCAGAACATCATTGCTTTCCTCCCTTTCTTCTCCTGTTTGGGCTGGGCCTGGTTGTTTTGCATCCAGCCTGGACCCTTATCGCTCATGTTCCATAGCAATATTGTTTTTCTAAATCCCAATAAAATGGTAGAAAAAATACCCCTGTGTAAATTCTGTGGAGATCCCATTGCCCCAGATACACCAGACAGGGTGCTGCTCCACCTGCCTTGTACTATGTAGGGAGGTCCCACTGGATATTCAGTGTTACACAAAACATTCCTTGTTTTAATATTCATGGGTGAAACCATGTTCCTCTCCCTTCAGAGACTATTTGTCTCCATTTCCTTGGCATGTATCTGATAGACAGTGGTGAACGACCCTAGGATGTGCTCCCATGTCCTTCCAGCCACCTTTCCTGCAGCAGGGAGCTGTGCTTGATGATGCAAACCTAGGCAGGGGAATAGAAATTATGGGGCTAGTGAGCAGCCAAACAATGTCTGGTGAAAAGTGGCTGGTGGTCAAATTTAGAGATTGGGTACCCTTATCTTATGCCCAGAGGGGATGTTTGGTTTTCACTAACTTCACTGAGAACTGAGGATGTTCAGCGCCTCAGAGAATGGAGAAGAAACTACGATGTACATGACTATTCTTCTCCTGCCTTGGTCCCCCCTAATTCAAAAACTCAAAACCTGATCAAGCCTCATTCCCATAATGCCCAGAGCATATCTCAAGATGATTTATAGCTGTGTTTTTCCTCCAGCCCTTGGCTGTGAGTTAAAACTCCATTGAACACCAGTCCACTGCTATATGACTCTTTGAAGGATGGATGTTAAGAAAGCAAACTGCAGGAAAAGGGCTTCTAGCAGCCTGTGGAAGTAAATACATCACAGGCTATTACTGAGCAAATGCAAAACTGCTTAAGTTTTGCTGTAACCTACGAGACCTTCTACATGGAGCAAAAGAACTGAATAGTCTTCTTGTGGTGTGGTATTTTGTGCATTAATAATATCTGCTGGTAGATTCAGTTAAGAAGCCCTGCAGTGCTCGTTTAATGGTGTAAACAGTCATCATGCTGGACTCTGTCGTAAGTGCTCAATTCAATTAAGTTTCTGGGTATATGTTAGAAGGCTTTTTATTTGGTGACAGTCGTGGCCTCCTTAACTAAAGCTATAATACTTGTTCTTGACAGCTCCTTACATCTTCCAAACATGCCTGTGCATTAACTAATACATCTTGTCAGTGTCCCTGCAAAATTTCACAGGTAAATCAATACTGTGTCATCCTTCAGGCAGGCAGGTCAGACATGTCAAGCTTCCCATCAGAGGAGAAATCAATCACCTGGCACAGCTGATTATTTTTAGTGTAATCTGTTTTCATTACGTGATAAGCCGTAGTCCTCAAACAGAGATGGTTACAAGCAGAACTCTGATAATCTCCCCACTCTCTCTAGAAACCCTACTGCATTTTTGAGTGAAAAATCACTTTGAGTTTAAACAACTGTCAGAAGCCTTTCACCAAATGGCTCAATGGGTTGCTGATAATGTCTGGGTTTATTTATGCTGGCGGAAGGGGCAGAATAAGGAAGGTAGCAAGGTCAGCTCACAAAGAAAATGTCATGCGCTGAGTGAAATTATGCCTTCTTCAGATAGACTAGTACTGAATATGAGAGGATTTGTGTTCAGCCAGCCTTAGAAGCATATTTTCTTAAATGTGACTATTTTGAGGAATAGAAAAACTGCCAGAAATCCTAAAAGGTCCATCACTCTTTAAAAACCTCTTTAAACCCTTCTCTCCTACTAAATTACAAAATATGTAAGCATGGAGTTGGAAGGACTGTTATGCACTTAAGCAACACCTTTTCTGTAAATGACCCTAGAAATTGCCGTTAGTGCTCTTGTCTCTTGAAACGGGCATTACATGCCATATAGTGTCAAAAATACCTTGAAGCACAGAGTGAAGTTCTGTTTCCTGCCCCCCAGATTTATTGGCATGAAATTCAAGGAAGTGAGATTTGAAGATTCATTATTTGAGGAATGCTACTTTGAAGATGTGACATCCAGCGAGACCTTCTTTGAAAACTGCACCATCATCTCTACTGTCTTTTATAACACTGGTAATGGGATTCATCTCTGCAATTAAGAACTATTTTATCAGATTCTGGGAGAAAGGATGATAGGGATCTGTGTCTTTGTGTGAGTGCTGGGTAATGAGAGTGATGATGGGAAAAAAAAAAAGAGAGTGAGGCATTTGGAAGGAGGCTTTAGGTTGTTCCGTCAGTGTTTTTCACCACATGGCTTCTGGTGTCATTGGGTGCTGCCCAGCAAATGCAAAAGTCTGTGTTCAGACCTTGGCCAGGTTAAAAGAATGGGAAAATGCCTGGCAGTTTAACAACTCAATGCAAAAAAAATGGCTTAAAATATAATTTTGACAAATTCTTGGTTATAAATATGCATTAATTTATTCTGAAAAAGCTTTTAATTTCTACTGTAATAAAGAACAAACCATAATGCTATGAAAACAAGAGCCTGCATTGCTTGTCCTTGTGGCACAGAGATGCTGGTCTAGGTGGCACCACAAATATAAGGAGTGCGTGAGTTTACACCCATTGTGTGCCGATCATGCAGCTGGAGTTTGCCACTGAAACAAAAACTCCCTGGCTATTTCCATTTGGTGAGGAGCACCTCTCAGATCTCTGATTTGGTTTTGATCCTGACTTCTGTTGTTGCTGTAAGAAGGCACATCAGCCAAGCAGGATCAACACTTTGCCTCTTTCCCTTGCAGATCTCTATGAACACAAATTCATCAACTGCAGGCTCATAAACAGCACATTTATGAAGGAGAAGGAAGGCTGTCACCTAGACTTTGAGGAGGACAATGATTTCCTGATCTACCTGGTCAGCTTCCTGGGCAGTCTGTCTGTGCTGCCTGGCAACATCATCTCTGCATTACTCATGGACAAAATAGGGAGGATAAAGATGATCGGTGAGTGGGGATGATGGGTGCATGGTGCAGGTCGTGGGTGGGATCACAACTCTGCAAAGATCCAAGTTCAGTGTGAAGGTTTTGCTGCATCTGTGCACACCAATGCAAGATGAGCTGGCTTAGGTGGGGATGAGTCATTCCCTTATCAAATGGAGCAGAAGGGTAAAGAAGGGGCAGGCAAGTGATCTACTACATGGCAGTGGGCAAATTACCTGCTTCCTGCCTCCCCACCCTGCTTTTCTGTGTATCTGTGACATCTTCCTTTTTTGTTTTGACTTTTATGTCAAAGCCTGTATATTTATCCAGTGCTCACCACAACAGAGTTGGAGTTGAAGCAGGACCTCTTGGTGCTGTTGAGTTGATGCTCATGTCCATAGCACTTTGGATAAATAAATAAACAAACACTTTGCTTGTAGCAATTAATATTCACAAAGATTATTTGATATGGCTGCTTGACAGCCCAGGAGTTCCCTCTTGGTTTTCTGTTTTTCAAATGATTTTAAGACAGCTTTACAGACAGCATATAACTGACCATGTCACAGCCAGACAAGATGCCACCCTTTAGCCTTACAAGTTACCACCTTATCAGCTTTATGTTTACTTTGGAAATTTCTGGTGTTGCTTCCTCCAGGGTTCAGACCTTGCTTTCCAGGTACTGTGGGAATCATGCCTCAAGGGACAGCCAAATGAGTTTAATAAAATCAGGGATGTGGTTCAAGGCTAAGGGATGACTCACTCACTTGAGCTCACCTATCTCTTCTGAGCACAGAAGGAAGTTTAGTTAGCTTAGCCTCACTGTCAGACAGGTTAATGACCCCACCAGTGTGTCAGGAATGTATGCTGGGGGGGGGGGGGGGTTGGCGGGTTGGAAATAAGTCTTCATGTAATGAATTTGGAAAAGACCCAAGCAAATCAGAGGGTCTGTGGGAAAGAAACTAAATAAAGCTGAATGAGAATCAGATTGTCCACCATGCAAACGTGTCAGCATTTCAGCATTTTCATTTGGAATTGAGATGACAGCTGGAATCCTAAATGCTTATTTCTTCTGCAGAATGAAAAGTACAGGACAAAAATTAGGAATGACACGTTGAAATGTTTCACTGTGGAATTTTCAATTGAAACAGCTTTCTGGCATCCCACCCGTATCTCTCTGTTGAACATAGTATTTTTAGTCAGCTTAACATGAAAACTGAATTTCACTTTTGCGTTATGCGGCTCACCGGGACTTCAGTTTTATCATGTTTTGCTAAACCCTCTCTTATGCCAAATGTCATATCTCTTGGTGCACACATGGTGACCCTAATGCTGCGCTGTACCTCCTGAGCAGGGGGAATGTCTCCACCACACAGAAGGGGATGTAGTTTGGCCAAGTACCATGGAAAAGGAGTGGATGTGGAGTCCTGCACAACAGCTTTTCACAGGCAGGACACCGCAGTGGCAAAATGCAACATAATGTCCAAAATGAAGCATTTTAGTTCCAGTTCAGCATCCAAATTATTTCAGATGGTGTCAAATTGATTCAAAAAACCCTAAGCAAACTAAAACATTTGTTTGGTTTCCTGCTAGTAAATGGAGATATTTTAGCAATGGTAGAACTTTCCAGTCAAAGATACTTTGATTTTGCAAAAATTGCATCTTTTGGGTGAAAATTCCTAACAGGGTAGAAGGCAGTGATGTAGCCATTAATATTTCTAAGTCTGAACTGTGCCTAACTAAGCATGAACTCTCTCACTTTCTCCCTCGATGGTGTTCATAAAATTACAGCTCCTGTGCAAATGTGCCATGAAATCTAATGATGTTCTTATAATTAGAAGAGACCTCAAGTGCTCCATACAATTGACTTTAAATTATCCTAATTGAGAATATAAATGTGTCAAGTGATTTCAATATGATATGAAATGCACCAGCTCTTCACTCAAAACTCAAGCTGGAAAGCTTTCACTATGATCCTTCCTCCTCATTGACTTTCATGTTTACTTGCCTCTGCTCTTCCTGGGTCCATCTGGAAGTCAGTGATGCTGGAAACCTGCCTGGAAAAGCCTGTCTTCAGAGTCTCCATAGAGCAGGACTATCAGCAAGATCAGATGGTCACTGAGAACATTTTCAGGCTGGTTTCCAGCATCAGCAAATGACAGACAGGCAGCATCAAGGTATTTTGGGATTCTTGCAGATTTGATTTGGTTTGAGGTGAAACACCATCACTTGAGAGTTATCTTTATCGACAGTGTATTTGCTTAGCTGTGGACAGAGGAAAGTGGTGACAACATTTTTCGCTTGGTTTCCCCCCGTAGGTGGCTCAATGTTGATCTCGGCAGTGTGCTGCTTCTTTCTGTTTTTTGGCAACAGCGAGTCGGCGATGATTGGCTGGCAGTGTCTCTTCTGTGGGGCCAGCATTGCTGCCTGGAATGCTCTGGATGTGATCACCGTGGAGCTCTATCCCACGGACAAAAGGTGCTCAGAATATTTCTCTGTTTAGTCTGCACCCTCTAACTTTGGCTTCTTGGTTCCTGATGAAAAAAGTCGATGTTTATTCATGTAGATGGGGGAGGTGTACTTTTTCTTTTTCATTTTCACCAGTTCATAAGCACTGGGCAGTTCTGCATCTATATGGGATCAGCACAGGCATTTGCAAGCATAATTCAGGATGCACGGTGGCTTGTACACAGGGAGTCACGTAGGGGTATGGAAATTACTGGCAGATAAAATATGGAGACTGACGTTTCCACAGATGTGTGGAGGTCTGGCCTTTCAGACTGCATCCCCCAGCCTCTTGTTGTAGCTCATTACTGTGGCAGCCATCCCCTCCACAGCCTGGAGACAGCCGTGTGCACAGAATGATTTGGGAGATGAGGCAGCACAGGAAACTTTGGGAGAATGTGCTGCAGATTAAATCTTTCCTTGTGACATCATTATAAACCTTTTTTTTTTTTTTTTTTTTGCCTTTTTCATGCTGTTGGGGGAAGCCAGAAGGGAAGAAGGACTGTGCAGTGAAGGTAGCATGCTTTTAGGTGCTGGGTGAAGTAGAATTTGGAGGACAGCTCAGGTTCTTTCTCTGGTGAAAACTCACTCCAGACAGTGCTTGGAAGGGCTTTGACAAGTTCTAGAGCAGGTTGTGTCCTGCTGTCTTTGGGGAGGACAAAGACTGTCACAGTGGGCCACTCTAGGGCTAGGAAGAAGCTGAGATGAAAAGGAGAAGTGAATATACACAGACATTCTCCTCATTCACACAGACATGCAAAACACCAACGTGTATTTATCTGTTTATTTATTCTGCATGGCTTTACTTGCCAGAAGCATAGCCTGGGCAACACAAAAGCATTCAAGAAATTATCCATCCAGATCTTCTGTAGCTATGCCAAGAACCTCCCTCCTAACCATTGCTTTCTGCTTTTCTTCCCCACAGGGCAACAGCCTTTGGCATCCTCAATGGGCTTTGCAAGTTTGGTGCCATCCTGGGGAACTCAATCTTTGCCTCCTTTGTAGGGATAACCAAAGTGGTTCCCATCCTTCTGGCTTCCTCTGCTCTGGTTGGAGGTGGCTTGCTTGCTTTACGCCTGCCAGAGACTCGAGAACAGGTCCTGATGTGAGCAACTGAGGCCAGGGGGGCTGGGGGGAGGGGGGGCAGACATAGAAGAACAACAAAAAAAGAGCCATGTTGGGAAAAATCAAAGCATCCATTTCTATACTGTTCTGTCGACACCTCAGAGTGAGAGGACAGAGGGAAAGAAGAGCCCAGAGGGATAAAAATGAAACCCCTAGATTCTGACCCTTTTACAGCCACAACCCGTGCATGCAGCTACCACACACCCCTTGCAGAGCTTGGGTATAACCTTGCCTACACTGGGACTTTACCCTTTCCCTCTCCATCCCAGTGTAAGGACACAGGACGTGAGCCGAGGCTTCATGCATGTTTGCACCTGCGTGAGTGTGAGCGTGTCTGGCAGGAGAACAGATCCTGACCCCCTTATGCCTTTGCTGAGCTGTGAGATGCTGCTTACCTTGCCAATTCCTTGGCAATTCATGTTAGCCGTGCTCAGACATGAGTGGCCGCCGAAGGGGCAGCAGGTAACAAACCTACTGGAGGTGAGCTCCAGCAGTAGGGACAATGCAATGGTGACTAGTGACCCTGTCTGCCTATCACCTGAACCACCTGAAAGAGTGAGAGTGTCCTGAATTCTAGAGGATATGAGGGTGGATGCTCAGCTCTCTCGTAAGAATCAGGGTCTCCAAGCCCTCTACTGTCTTTGCTTGGGCATAGAGAATCACTAGGCACCTTCCTGGTCTGGGAGATAACTATATACATCATTTTATATATATGTATTTACACATACTTGCAAACGTACATACACACTGAAGTGATCAGCTATTGAAATGCATAATTTTTGATTTCTGCATCCTTAAGAAGATCTTAAGAGAGACACTAAAAAGTAAACCTGCTAATTCAAGATTATCTGGACTCATGACCAACTTAGTGACACTTCATTCTTTATATCCAGACACAAAATATTTAAAGGTATTGATGGCTGGGAATATATATTTCTATGATGATTAAGATTTTTTTCCTACAGCTTTCACAGAGGAAAAACTGCTATGATGTTGGAGCATTCCACAAACCAAATGTGTACATATTATCTAGTGTAAATAGGGTACTTTTTGTCTAATACCTAGAGTATGGTAACTGTGAATTTACCAGCATTTTAGCCATATTATTTAAAGAATATGATGCTTAATTTTCTAATATACTTGGGTCTCATTGAAACACTGTAAGCACAGTTACTTAAAGCCATTTAACTTGTTACATAGGGAATGCACGCAGCAAGCTTTCACTGTACGGACCATTAAGTTGTCCATTCAGTGGCACAGTGAAGTTTGATATCCTGTAAAGACCATTTTTGAAATTCATATGCACTTTTTATCATATGACTTAAGTCTCGTTACACCTAGAAGCAAAGCGAGTTGTGTATTTTTTATATATTTTCTTGGAAAGCAAGAATGAAATGCATACTGTTAAATACCCCACCAGTAGTTACCATGGGCTAGATTGTACTGATTAGACTTTCAACAAGTTCAGCAATAGGTTGGAATTGATCCGAAACTTGCATATAACGCAGGGAATTTGTCTCACCGGGCTATCTTGTGGCATAAAAAATTCTTTTGTGCTTTTGCTGATGATCTTCCCATTTACCTTTCTTTGGATTTTTTTTTTTTCCTCCTTTTTTTTTTTTTTTTTTTTTTTTAAGAGAAACACACAGTGCTAGGCTGAAATCTGACAAGAGAGAAGTCTAACACCTTGGCCTTCGGCTGCACAGAGACAAATACAGTAAGTGCTGATGCCAGGGCCAGCCCCACGTAACTGTGGGAGTCAGTGTCGATGCTGCTGCAGAGGACAGCTGAAGGACACAGAGTGGGGTTAGATCACAAGAAGCAAATCCTTGTCTATGAGGCAAAAGCCTCAAATGAGCATCATTTTTACCATTAGGTCAATCAGGGATAAACCCTTACGGAGCAGCTAGGCTACAATGAGCTATTGGGGTTTTTTGAGATTTATTCTGAGAGTTATGAAATTGATAAAATCAGATGCTGCTGTAATAACCAAGCATATTATGCTTCCTTTCTACATTTTATGGGTAGCTTAGGGCCTTTTTTTGATTTGTCTTCAAAACAGTAAACTTCCTTCTCTTAGGTGGGAGTTAATGTAATTATGTCCTTTGGCAGCTGTTCACAGCTTCTGTCGAGAATCACAGCCCAGAATGTCCTGTGTCTTTTTTTTTTTCTCTTAAGAATGTATGGTGAGAAGAAGATAAACATGTATTTCAACACAAAAGATCACCATGGTCTTTGTTTCATACACTTTATTGGGCTGTGCATGTCAGTTACCACATTACAGCTGTTTGTGGGGGGAAAGTTTGTTTTCTTTTCCTGTACTATTCTATTGTGCTACTCTGTGGAGTTAGCAATTACCTCTATTTATTTATGGAGCACTCTTACATGTTACCCAATGCTCTGACAGCAAAACTGACATTTATGTTCTCCATTGACATTGTACCATGACATGAATGACATCATTTATTTTGCATAACTTCTCTGTTAATTTTCAGAGAAGGAAGAAATTGAGGTCTTGAGGAGATAGAAATGGCAAGGTAATATTAGGAAATATCTGGTCTTAGAAGCCTTTTTTCTTTACAGAATGGCTCTTTCACAGGCTTCTAAACCTCACCTTTGGGAGATTAGCTGGGACAAGTTAGAGAGCAATAGCATCTTGTTGTCAATGTCACCTGGGTTACCGATGTGCCCGTAGAAACATCTTTCACCTGTAAGATGCATGGGTCAGTCACCTGAGGGCTAGGGGATGCTGCACATGTGTCATGACAAGACTCCTATCCCTGACTTGACCAGGGAGTTTACGGTCTAATAGGAAAGGGCAAACACACACTGCAGCTGGTACACAAGGGCCTGGGAAGGGACAGCAATTGATAGAGAAGGAAGAAAGGAAAAGTGAAGGGAAACCATATTGCCTAACCTTAGACAGGTTAGAGTTAGATGTCTGGATCTGAACTCATTGCCCTAGGTTCCTGTTATTTTCAGCTGAAAGGTGTAGGCAATGTATGTAACCACACTCAGGCACCATGCTGAGAAGAAGATGGCTTGCCCTGGATAGCCCTGCTCCTCTCCTTCCATAACCGAGAAATCCAGGGCAATGGTTCCAGCTCAAGGCATTTACCCTTGGGATACCTGGGCTGATGTCTCCCATCCAACTTCAGTGTGAACAAGGCTTAGTCAATACTCCCGATGTGTTTGTTTATTGTCCTTGTCAGAGTGTAAATCAGCATGGGCTTCAGGCTACTGCTCTCCAGAGCAAAATGGCTGATGGGTGCAGCACTAGCTGTGTTTTGGTTTGAGTCTCAGTTTCAAGCCATGAGCTACCTGCTAGGCTGAGCCTGAGCCAAGGAGTCCTGGAGCACCGTGCAGGGGGGGATTCCTCATCAGACACCTCTTCTGATGGCTCAGCTTTATTTCTAGTGTAAAATCAGCATGACACCTGCAGTACAAGGGCCAGCATGCCTCCTCCAGTGGTTCCCCCTGCCTCCGTTTGCTCTGGTGAACAGCCTCCTTGTCTTGGAGTTTTGATACAGTGGACCATGCACAGAGAAGGGGGAAACTGCTGACCATGAGTCCACTGATGATCCCTGCAGAGCACTATTTCCTTGGATTCATGAACTTCACTCCAACAGGGGCACAAAGGACTAAGACAAGGGACTTGCCTTAAATCCAAAGACCTCTTCTAGAGGACAGATGGAACTTTTAATGCATGCATGGCACACCAGTCCAGCCACTCAGCCAGGGACTTCATGGCATGGGAAAGGTGGTTCTAGGGAACTCGAACTGGCCTGGTGTGACTTAGTGTCTTTATCTGCACAGCAGTGTGATGGAGCTCACAGGAAGCATTCGTCACTAAACTTCTGAGTGTGCAGAAATGGACATTTAGAGCACTGTTGATATTGCTACAACAGACCAGTGTTATTATGGTAAGAGTTCTGCTTCCTTATATTCCCTGTTGACTTAACTAGTTGTCCTATGCCTGTTCCTTGAGCTGGGAAGGGCAGCTCCTGCCATTTCCTTGGGCTCTGCTACATCCTACTAGGGGTGGCTGCAGCTTCAAGCTGGGTGGAGTGGTCCCCATATGATCCTCCTTGTCCATATGACCCTTAGCCCCTTGAAATCTATGTGACTTATATAGATCTTTTAGGCTAAGAAACATGTCACTCTTGGAAAACCCATATCCAGAGCCAGATGTTCTGCACACTGGTCAGGCAGCCTGATGCCCTTCCTTCTGTGATGATGGAGAGGTGCAGTAAGGAGTCCAGCTCCAATGCTGGGTTTACACAGGGGCACAGAGTGAGGCTGCATGGAGCTGAGCTTTCTTCAGACATGCAGGTCTCTTCTGCGTCCTGCTTTGAGACCTCCAACAACAGTGTACTCTGATATTGTTAAGGAGGCCCTAGATCCATTTATATTCCCTGCTTATTTCCTCTGACTTTCCAAAGTACACACAAAACTGAAGAGTATATTTTTAGGTTTATGTAGATTTGAGCCCCATGCATTATATTTCCACCAGGTTTCTCCCTCATTTTCTCACTCTCGTATTAGCAAATGCTGCTTTTAGGAAGAATCAAGCCTGGGAACTGTGAAGGAAACAAAATGAAAGAGATTTCTTTGCTGTATGTGATGCTAGTGCTGTATAAATGTACACACACTGCAAGTTCCACTGTAAATAACACCCAGTGTCATGCATTTAATGAAACGTTTCATTTAGATGTTCTGTTGACTCTGTGTGTGAAATAGCCAATTCCAGTCCCTTGGTTCCTTTTCTTAATTTGAAACCATTCTTCTTTTTTTTTTTTTTTTTTTTATTTGATGTGTCTGGTTGTCACTGGAAATTGCAGCTGTTCTAATGGACTTTGGTTTTTTTGTTCTCTTCTCTCTGTCACATTAAAAAGCTGGAAGAAAAGGAATGACTCTTGTAGTGCTTGTGTTTAATATGTGCTTTGAGTCCTTTCACAAGGGCTGCCATGGATGACTTTGCACCCTGACCATGTGGGGACTTCCTCTGATGTTTGCTGCTTGTACATCCTTGCTCTCTCAAACGATCCCACCTCAATTAAGTCTCTCATCACAAATTTCTTTCACACTGTGTATTTCCTAATGCGCTACTTGAGAAAAACTTTATCCTGAAAAGCTTTCTAGTGGAGGAAGCATGAAGCATTTTTTAGTGACATGCAAAACTGAAAAGCTAAAATCTACTTTGTGATCAGAATAAGTCCAAAACAAAGTGCTTCTTGTAGCTTGTTATGCAATTTGACCATAGTGTCCTCCTTTTTCTTTTTTTTTTTTTTATTTGTAGGTTCTTTGTATAAATCTAACTATAATAGAGACCCTCACAGCATCAACTGCATGGGAGAGAGCTCATGGCACAAGCAGTGGAGGCTGGTTGGCAGACTATGGGGTTTATGCATGAAATTTCAACTTCATGTATTCCATAAAATGTAGTGATGTCTTTTCCCTCAGATGTATTGAAGGTCAGCAGAGTTTTGATTCCAAGTCAGCTCTGGCTTGTTGATAAGACATTCAGGTGCTGAAACGTTGTCAGGTCAATCAGCATTTAGTCCTCTCTTCACATACACTGCATATGCAACACACTAAAGCTAATAAGTGAGAGATAAAGAGAAAGAAGATATTGGAAATGTAATAAAGGAACCATGAAGATACCTCTATCATCAGGATACTAAATCAGGCATTTTCCCTCAGCTCAGTTTCAGCTGGGTCCCATAGGACCCATCTGAACTGGGGTCCCACTGGGCAAATCAGACCCAGCAGCAGTCTGCTAAGGACTGGTCTCAGGTGGGATCTGGTAAGGACTGATCTCAACTGGGAGCTGCCAGCTGTGAATTCTGCAACGTTCGTGTCCGACTGCAGGGTACAGAGCTATGAAGTCAACAGTCTGTAAACCCCTTCTGTGTGTTCCGCCTTTTTGTAGGAAACTGTGTATTAGCAAACACCATCAAAAAACATTTTCAAAGAAGTGGGATTTTAAATAAAGGTCAGAGATTTGCACTGAAAGCCTTGGAGGTGCTTTCAAGTCGTCCTTACTCCAGGCTAGTTGACATTCCGCGTAAGGCTGAAATCTCAGTAAGGAGGAAAATCCCCTATTTGAATGTTCAGACAAGGCTGCTGATAAAAAACGTGCATAAAAAACTCTGACTAATTTTAAAGTAGGGCGCAGGGAATTTAAGAGCAAGATTATGTGACGTGTCTGCCTGAGATAGCATAGGATGGACCGGATAATAAGAAAACCTTTGTAAATCTGTTGTCCTATTCTTCCATATGGATGATTCTACCTTAACCATCTCATCTTTCTCGCTATGTGGAGTTACTGGCACAGAGTCTCACAGCAATAAATGACCCATATTCCCTGGATGGGCAGGTTCACCCAGGCTCTCACATGAGGTTACCTGGAGGAGGAAGAAGGCTGGAAATTATGGCATTCCCAGCAGCCATTAAATCCAGCAACAGGTCTGAAGTGATGCTTCTGAATTGTGAAGTGACTTGAGATTTGGAATATGATTTGAGTTAGATTTTAGTGAACCGGGCTATTATTTTATCAGTGCTCCTATATCTCAGACCCTGGTTTGGGGACTCTTAAAATAGAGATCAAAGGTGGCAGTCTGAGTTCACATTCATTAAAAAGTCATGGGAAGAGCAACAACTTGGACAGGCACTTACTGCTGGGAAACAGAGCCCTGTTTTAAGACTTTGTGGCAGAAATTGCTGGAAACTGAGCACCCTGCCAATGCACAAACACTGATATGACTTTGTGGCTGATACTGAGGCCGTGCTTCTCAGACCAGTTTCTTGTAAGCAGCTTTGTATAAAACAGAAAAAAACAGCCAAAGAAGTTCTCACAGGTTTGGGGTTTTTTTACTGTTCTCAGTGGGCAAGGAGAATTAACTGAAGAACTTGGCACTGCCTTGGCCCATGACAATGGAAACAGTCAGGGCTTGTAGATAATTTTTGGTATTTTGAGTGTGTACAGTTACTACTGCACTAACACCTGAAGTACTATTTGAAAGACATTGCAAGTGAGATATATTGTTCAGCATTTGTTCCATCTATAAAAATATGTTTTTAACAATACCTACCTCTCTGTATTTCCCTCTCTCTCTCTATATATGCGTGTATATGCATTTATATGTAAAACTAAATTACTACACCCGACCTTCGGGATTCTGCTTCAGCTTTTTCGGGCCTGAAATTAGTTTCAAGGAGACCAGAAGATGGCAGCAGCTGCACACATCAGAGGCTGCAGGGTCCTGCCCAGCAGTAACTGCAGTGCTGTCTGCAGGAGGCTGCATCCAGGACCAGGAGCCCTTGGCCAGGACCCACATCGTGCACAGCCCGGGTGCTGCAGCAGTGCCATCAGGTACAGGTCACAGGGGCCTGACCCCCGGGAGAGCCAGGGAAAAGGGGGGTAAAAAAGCAGTGATTAGAACGGTTCGAGAAGAGCCCTGTCTACTGCCAAAGCTTTTGAAATGGGAGTTGTGCAAACCCGAAGCAAAGCAAATGTAATTATGGGAGAGAAAATATGAGAGTTTCTGCTTCAGTAGACTAAAGCAATTGTGTTTGAGCTTTTTTAGCCTGCAGCTCCTAGGTGTTTTCACGGGTGTTGTAAATCCCTTGTAAAAATGTGGTGAGACTCCACAGAGAGAAAAAAAGCTTTGCACTGGCCAGTGCTTTACCCACAGACCCAGGAACAGGTCAGTACTCCTAGGGCAGCCTGCTGAGATGCTGCAGTGAATGAGCTTTGTAGACAAGGTCTCCATCCCAGCTAATCATGGCAAGATATCACCAGCATTACCTCGTAGGTTCCTCCTTCTCCAAGCCTTGAGCACAGGCAGAACTTTCTCCAGCCAAAATCTGAGCTCTTAAAATGAGAAGTCTCTCCTCAGAGTGGTTTCATGAACCTGTATGGGTGGTAGGCGATTCAGATTAGAGGACTGAGCCTGCTGAAAATCAACCAAATAACATCAACAACCATTGCAGTTGTCCTTCCTACAGCTTGTAGAAACCATTGACCCCAACATGAGACCTGTGAACTAAGTTAAGCAGGTCTTTACCCCAACCTTGTGAGTTCGCTCCCACCACAGCTGGATGCAGCTGCTGCCCATCATGGATTTTACATTGACAGTTTCTCTCTGAGAACCAAGAGTTTAGATTTGCTTCAGTACAGAAAATAAAAGAGCTATGCAGTAAATACAAAGAGACCTCATTGCAAGGAGACCAAAGTCAGATCTCAAGTGGTTTCATTCCTCTTTCTTATAACTGTGGCAAAGTAAAGAGACTCACTCCAGGGATGAGGTACCTTCCCGGTGCTGCAGCCTGTCTCTGTGGTGGAGTGCCACGGGCAGGACAGCAGCTGGAGCAGGCTCTGCAGCAGCTGTGAGGTTTCAGAAGAAGATGGTAATATTTCTCCAGAGGGAGCCCTTTCTTAGTCTTGAAATGTTCTGCTTCAGTATGGGAAAAGAATATTGTACTCAGCCTCTCAAATTATGTCTCTGAATGATCACAAAAAAAAAAAAAAAAAAAAAAAAAAAAAAAAAAAAAAAAATACTTTTATTTTTTCTTTTTAATGAAAAGAACTTTGAAAACATCCCCACACACCT
>JAAGNO010009742.1:0-14315 GCA_033439905.1 Ceryle rudis | reverse complement strand
TGTTTTTTTTCCTAAAAAGGGGCTCCCCTAATTGGGGCATGTAGGTGGGGGTAGGATAATCTGTTTTGGGAAGCAATATGTGTTTTGAGAGTTTTACAAACCCCCCCCCCCCCCCCAATTTAGTATGTTGAAAAGAGAACATGGGAAAAGCAAATCAAGTCATTATTTCAGAGCTTGCAGGGAAACAATTTTTTGTATGACTGGTTATTTGATTTTCCAAATTGAGAATTTGGAAAAATGTTTGCCACTCCAAGTAATAGCTCAAAAATAATTTCTAGGAGCTGTGGAGGATGTAGCTGTTAACTCCATTATTGACTTCATGTCCGAATTAAGAAATTCATGAGAATGGAAGAATCTCGTGCTTTCAAACATTGTTGTGTTTTGACTGTATTTTCTAATCCATTCCAAGCCAAATTAGATTGTTTGCACTGTGAATTACTGCCTAAAAATTGATTTGCTTTTCTCAGTGTCATTTGTTAAGCGTTAAAGGTCACATGCAGTTGCAAGGCTGTCAAATTATATGTTGGAATACTCAAAAGAGTAGTCTGGGTAGTAAATGTGTACCTTTGCTAGGTAATGTAGCTGTGTCTTATCCTTTTGTTTCTGTATCTGCTATCGACTAGATCATACCCCATGTTGAAGATCTTTAGACAGTACTTTGCCATAGGCTGTTGCTAATTTGTTTGTATTTTCTCAAATAAGGCTGTTTTAGAAAGGTTTGGAATTTCTTCTCTGTCTTTGAAGGAAAATTGTGCCTTTGTTGACAAATTTGTGGTTAGAGTTAGCCTGGTTTTTGTCTGGGTTGGGTTTGTTTTTCTTTTTAATTGGACATACAGGATTTGTAATGCTAGTACTTCATTAGCAGAACCAAAGAAGTTGTGGTTCTGTGGTTGATGCAGACTTCATACTGAACAAAGCTACTTTTCAGAGCACTTACGAAAGCCATGACAGCCGTGGACTGTCTTTCCTTAGAAAAAAACTTTATAGGTTTTATGGTTGTGATATACAGTTCATAGTTAGTAAGTAGGGTACGCACACTCCACAGCCAGGCTGACGGAATGCCTCTGCTGCTGCCTGTTGCTCACCTAACTCACAATAGCAAAATGAAGTTAGATGAGAAGGTACTACAGTTTCAGCTCTGCTGTCCTCCCTGGCTCTGAAAATCTGCTCAGCTTTTTAACTAGTTTCATGCTATTGCTTTTAGCCAAGCTAGAGTGCAGTAGTTGAAGGAATTTTTCCATGTGTAAGGATGAAACAAAAATGAGAGGTTTGACTCTGAAACGCGACTCCAGAGCTTGGGAATTAAAAATAAAAATGTGTTTATGTAGCTTGAGAACCAAGTAATGTTTGTGGGAGTAAAACAAAAAGGGAGAAGGATGAGAACAACAGCAGCGTAGTCTCTGTTCCCAACCAGGAGCCAAGGTCAGTGCTGTGGCAGGTATATTGAAACCTTTTTCCTGAAGTTTTAAAATGCATGGGAATTATAGAGCAGAGTGTTTACCTATTTCCTCCCCTTGTTTTTGCTATGGTATAGATCTTGCTCTCTCCCAGTTTACCTGCCTTTCTATAGGTCTTTGGTTTAAACTTTGAACCTTGCCTAGTATAGCCTACCTACCTTGAAAATTAGTTGAAACTTGGCTTTAAGATCTGTTTCAGGAACATTTCACTATTTTAAAGACTTCAAAATTCAGTGTAAATACTGAAAGCCTATTAACTTTCAGGTTAAGGGTAGAGGTGAGGCTGGCAATGGCTTAGAGGAATTTGTCAAGTATATTACTTGTATAATGTTACAATACATCCAGATCCAAATTTATAGTTGTTATCAATAGTTAATATGTTTTACATTATTTTTTTTTCTATTCCATTATTTCCTAAAAGAAAATGACATGCTAAATAGTTTGATGTAACTATACGCTGTAGTGTGATGCTTGTGCTGTAATCCGTCCAGGTGGATTTCTTTGTCCTGTAGGTTCTGACCTTAGGACAGTGTTTCTTGCTGAGAGGTTTATTGGCCTGAGAGCAGGGCTCTGTCAAGAATTGTGTCAGCGAGCACACCTGGGATGCAGCTGGGAGTGCTGCTTCATCTCTATCAGCAATGTAGTTCTAGTCTAAGAAATGTAAAATGTAATTTGATTTTTTTTCCCCTAAACTTTGGGAAGTTTCTGGGTTGTTCTTTCGTTTTGTTGTCTGTTGTTTTTTTTCTTTGTTTGTTTTAAATACTTAGAGGTTTTGGTTTATAGTTTTACGGTCTGCATAACTGTAGGTTTTGAGGCATTTGCTGTTTCCTATACCAATATTGCTTATGGGCAGTTGGGTTGTTCTGCAGGTGATATGTTAGGCTCACCTCGTAGACATTACAGCTATGAAATTTGCAAGCAAAACCCCTTTTTAATTGTTACTGTTTCAGTCATTCCTGTAGTTCACGTATAAAGTCCCTTTATCTGGGGCAGTCTATCCAGTGTTTCTTAAGCTGGGGTGAAAAAGGAGTTTAATAACCATGGCAGATAACCTTTGTTTTAATTGCTTTATGGTACTGTTAATAAAATACTTTCTCAGAACTATCTCTGTATAAAGGGACAAGGATTTTCAGCCTTGCATCATAACCCTTTCCTAAAGAATGCTTTTCCCTCTTGTTTTTCAAACAGTATTTGCATGCTTAGCTGAACAGATTCAAATATTTTTCACCCTGGATGACTGAAAACAAGAATAATTGGAATAACAAGAAAGAGGTGCAGCCTAGGTTGTTTTGTCCCCCTGCTGTGACACACCACCACATCAGTATTATGTGAGCGATGCTTCACTTCAGTTTTCAGAAGCTTTTAGTGAATGATCGTGCGAAGTTTTTATGCTTCTAACTGTGCTCTAATGCCTGAAGTACAAACATTTTGATGTTGGGGCTTTGGCCTAAAATTGAAAGTTACTGTGAAGGTTCAATGTAGATGTCTGTCATTTTGGCTCACTTCTCTCTCTCTGTATTGTGTTATAGTTCATAGTAGCATCTGTTTTTGACTGTTCAATAATTTATGGGTTTTTTTCCCCCCACCACGTGGTCAGTTAGGTTTCTGAATTGAATTGCCTTAGGTTTTAAAATTGATTTATTCCTGTAAAATCATGTTACTGGTCCTTGCATACTTTGTGATTATCACTGGATCTGTAGTATCTATTGCCCTTGTACCTTTTCAGCTATTCAGCATCTAAAGAATGTACTGAGGCATGTGACAGTGCTCTGAGAATTGAAAGCTAATGCAGCCTTATTGTGTAGTGCCCAGTAATAGTGCAGAACAGATAATGTAATCTACAAAAATATCATTTGCAAGCTATGTGCTGTGAGTAACTTCTAAATCTCGTGTAGTGTTAGCACCTCATCCAGTGCAAGGGTTCTTACCTTCACAATACTGAGATACGTGAACTCATGATTCTGTTTGTACAGCTTGGAAGCCTGGATTTTGTCCTTATTTTGTAATCAACTTGCTTAGAAATAAAGGATATATCCTTTCTCATCCCTGGCATCAAGTATTTTAAAGCACATCATCAGTTTTGAATAATTAATTATTTCCTTTATCACTTTAGGTATTTCTGGGAAAAGCCAGCTTCTGTTTGCACTGGTCTTCACTACCCGTTATCTGGACCTCTTCACTTCATTCATTTCATTGTATAACACATCTATGAAGGTAGAGTATCCCGATGAGTTAGAAAAGCTAGTAATACTGCATGCAAAGTGCATAATTTCATTAATAAAAGCTTCTTTAAATGGCTCGCTGCACAGTTATTACAGAATCCGTTCTAGATGAGCTCTGGATAAAGAATGTGTAAAATTGACTCAAAACCCTACTTGTTTTCTGCACTTTACATTCAGTTTTTAAAAATTGTTTGTATGGGGACTGTGACATTTACAAGAAATGCCATTTTGGTTATTGAAACTAAAAGCTTTTGGAAATTTTATTTCTCAAATGAGACATTAAAGCTTAAGTAAATCTCTTTTTATCCACTACAAGATAAATTAGTATTCAGAATGCATTGCCAAAACTGCAACTAGTGCCTGGTCAGAGGCTGATCAAAAGTTGACAAGAACACTTCTAGGAATGTGGCTTCCATCAGATTATACCCTGTTCGTTTGCCCACTGAATGCTAGTGACCTCAAATTAGTTTTTATTATTTATTCCTGCAATTTCTGGTGCTAAGTACAAGAAAATAAAGCACTAGACTGGAAGAGTGCAGCATGTTTGTGTCACGGGTACAAATTGGTGCATTTGTGGAACCACAAATTTGTGGAATCCTTATTCTTGGATTTTCTTGATGCTCTTCAGTTTTAGTTCAGAGGATAGTATATCTTTGCCAAGAGGAAAGACTAGATAGTCAATAATGCAAAATGTACTGAAGAATTAGGGGTATAATGCCATAAAATAAAATCTTAGATGTTAAACCCACTTATGCTCATCTTCTACCAAGTCAAATGTGTACACTTTGATATTAACAGTCTAGATGGAGAACTGTGGATTAAGTAAAATATTCTTGAAACACAAGGTGGGTTTTTTCCAGTGTAATTCCCGACAATGTTGAAAGCTACTGTTGGGTGCACTGAAGGAGCAGCTAGGGGTTTTTTTTCCATTGATTTATTGCTTGTGATTCAGCATCATGACCGTGTCTTTGTTCTGCAGCCCTCCTACCTAGAAGAGAAATCAAAATGGGCAATGACACTTGATAATCAACTTCACACCAAACTGAGCCTTCCCAGTAATGAAGGAGTGGCCCTGTGTTCAAATCCAGTATTAACTTGCAAAACGGAAGCCTCTGTCGCAGTATCAAAGGTTACTGCTTAGAGAAACTGTTTGATGTAATTGGCTTCTCAGCCCATTATTGAAGTGCCAAGATAAAGCTGCTTGAATGTCCCCACACAGCTTCTTCTGCTACCTATGTATATTTAGGAGTGTATAACATTACACAGTTGTGGAGAACATGAGCTACTATATAAAGAAGCTTTCCCAGAGCATAACTAAATGAACTTTCTAATCTGAGGAGAAAGTTGTAATTGGCAGTACAAAAAAAGTTAATTTCTGTAGGTTAGGATTTTCTTCAGAATTTTAAAAGAAATATTAAACTATAGATACCAACTTGTTGCATTTGTCTGTCAGTGATCATAAGGTATTTAGGAAAATGCATTTCTTCTGTATGCCAGGAATGTATACAGAAATACACCCATTGGCACTATCTGCCTTGACCTGCAGACTATAATTTTTGCAGTTTCTGTATCTTAGCTTCTTTTTCATGGTAGCTGTATCTGAGTAATGAATGCATTTCTGCTGGTGCACGCTAGTCATTTTTCTACTGTTGTTTTATTTTGGTATCTTTAAAAATGAAAAGCTTTTTGAGTTTCCCAAAATACACTATAATTCCCATGAAGAAAACTTTAATAAGGAGTTGGGGTTCATTCACACTTCCATAACAATTCTGTCTATTTTGCACCTGTAGTAGGGCTTCCCTGTATCTCATACCTTGTCCTGTGATCCTTTATCTCCAGTCAGCTGGGGTGCTGTAAAGAGTATTTGGATTCTGAGCTCCTGAATAAATACAGTGTCTGTGAGCAGCGCTTTAGTGATGAGAAGCATCGCAAACAGAGGGTTTTTAAATCTTTCTTTTCAGTTGTGAAGAGCCTATATTTAATGGGTTAGATGGTTTGGAATATTTAATCTTTGTGACAAAACTGAGGCAAAAGCTAAATTGTTTGTCTAGTCTACTGTACTGTGTTGTCTCCAGGACAACATGAGCTCTGTCCTGATGATGACAGATTGACCTTTAGAAAGTCACATTCTCTCTGTTTTCTCATCTGTAAAATAAGGCTATTTGCCTATTCCATGGGGAATAGCTATGAAGTCGTCTGTACCATTAGAATTAAACAATTTAAAATGGTAACATTAGACACGAGCTGAAATTGCAACTGAATTCTGGTTCAGTGTTTTCAGCAGTCTGTTAGTTTTGTGGGTTTTATGGCCTGATGGTAGGTGGGGAAACTGGCTACTCTTCAGATTTTAGAGATGTTTACAGGTCTAAATCAAATCACTTGATTCATGATATGTTAAATGGCTGAGTCCGAATGGGGCTTACTAAATAGGTTTAAATTGCCACAAGCCATGCCACTCCCAGGCTTTTTGAATTTACTGTAAAAAGATCCTTTCCATCATTATCGCATGTATGCAGATGCACATTTTTAACGTGAGTGATTTGGGCCAGTGCTTCCCCTGCAGTAGCAGAAGGGTTATTCCTTCTCCAGTCAGTTCCTTAGTTCTGTCTGCTCAGTCTTTAAATAAACTGGGCAGTCACTTCAACCAGAGGCAAGGTGATGCTTTTAAAGCAACAAAACTGGTAGAACCCAGAGTTACTGGTTTTGAATTATTACTCTGCTGAGAAAAGTTAAATGTCACCAGATAGCCTGGAACTGCAAAAGCATGTAAACCAACAATGCAAAAAACCAAAAAATACTTCACTTGTTCCTCTTAGTGCCTGGGAGTATTTTTGTTCAGTGAGTTTGAGCTAATCCTGCAACCTCTGTGGGTTGTTTTGTGTTTTCTTTCCTTGCTCTTCAGCTTATCTACATTGCTTGCTCATACGCTACTGTGTACCTGATCTACATGAAATTTAAGGCCACCTATGATGGAAACCATGATACATTCCGAGTGGAGTTTCTGATAGTTCCTGTTGGTGGACTCTCATTTCTTGTCAATCATGACTTCTCTCCTCTGGAGGTGAGTTGTTTGCTGGCAGGAAGTTACACTTTTTCCTCCAAAATATTTAGAATATGAATATGAATATGAACATTTTTAGTTTGATTGAGGAATGTTTGAAAGATGCCTTTGTTTAGTAGGTTCAGGCTAATCTTGTTTCCTTAATGCATCTTTAGTGTAGATAAGGCACTTCATGAGGCTAACATGATTATCAACACTGATTATTTTATTAAGCAGAAGATTATCTCTTCCTCAGTACTCTTTGATGGTTATATTAATTCAAAAGTATAATTTCTTTAGTTATGTTTGTTAAAGAAGTGCTCCAGAATTTATTTTGTGAACGGCTGGTGCCACCTGGTGAAAACAAAACGAATTATAATACTTGTTAAATTTAGTAGAATTCCAAATGGTCTAGAGTATTAGAAAGAATTGCTCAGAGGTATTTGAAGTGCAGCTGGTTTCCTATCAGAAAAAATATATCTAAAATGTAATTGTAGAGAGATCAAACTGGTAATTTTTCCCGTAAAATACAGAATGACTCTAGTTGCTCATTTTAAGTGGACTGAGCTGTGTTTTTATATTTACTGGAGTTAAATTATGTTATTAGAGAGTAAAACAATTTTAATTGCAACACTTTGAGATGCTATTTTACATTTTGTTCTGTATTAACTCGTGCTTTAAACCAATAGATTAAAACAATTGGAAGAACATGTGGAAAAAGGACTTAATCTTGCCCCGAGCTTTTCACAGCACTAGCTCTGTAAGCTGTATTTCATGGCGCTGTGGAACCTGAACTGATGGATGCACATAACTTTTCTCACGAGTAAACCTGCCAGCTGCTGTGCCTGACAGCTCACTAGAGAGCTGGTTTGGAGAGTCTGTTGTCTTCCAAGAGAGTTGTTCCCTCCTGCCATCCCATGGTTGACTGTGAAGCATTCATTCATTTTTTCCTGTACCAAGGATAGTTTGCCAAAATGCTGTACCTATTCATAACTTTGTTAGAGAGTGAAAAGTCAAGCCAAGATAAATATCTTCTGTGCTTCTCTTATCAGTAAGACAGAACATAACTGCATTGTTTGTTTTGTTTTGGTTTTTTTTAACTTTCAGATACTGTGGACCTTCTCCATCTATCTTGAATCGGTTGCTATTCTCCCTCAACTTTTTATGATCAGCAAAACTGGGGAAGCAGAGACCATCACTACTCACTATCTTTTCTTCTTGGGTCTGTACCGTGCCTTGTACTTAGTCAACTGGATTTGGCGCTACTATTTTGAGGGATTTTTTGACCTCATAGCTGTTGTTGCTGGTGTGGTCCAGACCGTTCTTTACTGTGACTTCTTCTATTTGTATGTTACAAAAGGTAAGTGCAGTAAATGCCAGCTTCAGACTGTGGAATGTAGCAATTGGCATATTCATAGGGATCTGCTGTATTAACATGACTAGGTTGTTAATTCTGTGTGAAAATTATCGCTGAAATATCCTTGATAGGTTTATCAAGTAGACATTTTTGCTGTTCTGGGATGTTTCTGAGGATTGAGTATGGACAGAATTTAAATGTATAAATGGTCCAATGAACTTACATGAGAAATTTAAATTAAGTATGGCTCAGTACCTGTTGGTGTTGTCTTCCATCGATGAGCACAAACCTCCTGTTTCTCCTGACAACATACACTGGTGTTTGCGGACTCCACACTTACAGGCACCTTTCTCAGTGTTTTAAATATCTTAAGAGATTTTGGATGTTTCTGTTTTTGTGAAGTGCAGAAGCAGTCATCTCTGCTGGGCGCACTAGTAATTCTGCCCCTGTTCACATTCCATCTACCATCATAGAACTACAAAGCTGTATCAGGCTGTGTTATTTTAGTCATAGCTCTTAAGAAACCGTGGTCATAGGTTAGTATGTCCTATGAAGATGGTGAGAATTGCGGGGTGCCACAAGAGGGCAGGGCTGGAGTAGTTTTTAATTCATGCTAGTTTTACTAGTCTGTGTTGAGAGAGGCAAGCTTGGGAGGACTGTCAGCTCTGCACCCATTTTGTAACATAGTGACTGTGTGATGCATTTTGGTCACATCTGTGTTTTGCTAACTGTTTTTCTTTCCTACTCTTCCTTACAGTACTCAAGGGAAAGAAGCTCAGTTTGCCAGCGTAAGTGCCAAAAAAACATCACCAGCATCTGTCCTTTGGGATGCTTGGACAGAACAATCTTTATCACAAGCAAAGGCGAAGATGCTTGAGACAGAAAGTCAGAAACACAGCTCTTTATAGTGCAGGTAGTCATCAGCGGCTCTGTAAGAACGGAGGAAAAACAACCAGCAGATTTCTGTTTGATGCATCTTGCCTTTATCTTTTTTATTACTATGTATAAAGATTTTTTACATAAAGAAACTTATACTGTATTAATAAATTCAGTGTATGGTTTCAATTGGAATAGTTCCAAAAGTGAGATTTTTGTGAGATTGTTTATGACCAGGAACAAGTGCAAACTTTTTTTTAATTTTCAAGAATTTCTTTGAAATGACTGTTTGGGTTTTGGTTTTCGTTTGGGTTTTGTTTTGTTTTTTTCTTTTTTTTTGTTTTCAGTGCACAGGTATGTGCATCCTTGATGGATGGTAGTCATCTGTTCTTTCCCTTTGATTCAATTTTCATTCCACTATATTTATTTTTCTCCAAAAGGTGAATATATGTCAACTTGAAATCTGAAACCACCGATGTTTGATGTGATGTGCTGGTGCCCAGTCTTTGTGCCATCTGCTGACATGGAGTTCCTTATTTAAAATATACGTTGGTGCCAGAAGGGGAACAGTCACAGTGTGTAGCTGTTCACCTTCTAAAACAGGCTGATGGCAAGACGACAGTGAGGAAATCTCTTGAGGCCACAGGGATGGGCCCTTTCCTGTTTAGCCATGATGTTGGGAATGTAATCCCAATACCAAAAGCACTTGGCAGCGCAGGTTGTGAAGGGTAAGAGATGCAGTTGTGTTGCTTAGTAGCAAATGTTTGTGACTGTATTCTTGGTTCAGGAAAAGAAGGTTAAATATCTCGGATGTACAGCCCTGCTCCACCATTGCAACTGTAGAAATGGGAGACTTGTAAATTGTTGATTGCAGTAATCTGTAGGTGATCATTGAAAACAATATCTACATTTTGTTTTTCATGAATGCTTTATGAACAACTTCCATGTTCAGCTTCAAGTGGTTTTTGATGTCACTTTTGGACAATTAATATTTTTTTTATAAACCTTTCAAATTCAGCAGCACCAGTTACCATTCTTTATCCTTTAAATGATTCCCTTTTTTTACTGAGCTGTTGCATGATTTATCCTGTGTTACCATCCTCAATAAACACTTTATGAAATGGTGAAAATGTTTTTGTTTTTTTCATTCCTGAAATAAAGCTTTGTTAGCTTGAGGCTAGGTGAAAAGTTTTAAGGACAAATTGCTTAATGTCATTGTTTTCTATATTGAAATAGGGAATTTTTAAGGCTGTGAGGGGCATTATCACTGAATGAAGCACTAGTGGCTTAGGTCTTGTTTTGAAAGAGCTCAGTCTCCAGCATAGTGCAGGTGAGGGTTTGGTGCTTGTAGATGTTTCTATCTTCAAGAAACCATTTACCTTCTGTAACTTAGCTTGTTGTCATTACCTGTCCCCCCATCATTTCTAACCCCAAATGCAAGTAGTGTTTTTTATTTGCAGTGTGTATACTGAGATGCTGCTGTCTCAGTATCTCGGATATTGCACCAACTACCCCATTGTTTTTCTTAGTTGCTCAAAACCAATGTTCATCCCCATAATGAAACATGACAGTCTGATTCTACCTTAGCCACGGGGCTACGTTGAGATCTGAGGTTGTAAGGATGAGTGAGCTCTTCAGGGTGGGGGTTGGTTATTTGTTTCCATGCTGTTAGCTTTGTCCTTTAATTTGGTTGCAGTGTCCCTCTTGGGTGTGCTGTCCCGTTGTGTACTTAGAGCTCGGGCCAGGGGGAGAAGGTGTCAGGTCTACTGTAAGAGGAGCCGGCAGCTGTAGCTGGGTGCGAGCAGCTGTAAGGCCTCCTGCCTCAGTGCTCTGGCTCCTCGTGCTGCCCCCTGTTGAGCATTTCTGCTGGATTTCTGGTGCCCGCTGGTGGTCAAGATGGCTCTGACATCCCTCAGGGTGCCAGCCCTGGGACGGACAGGGTGCTGGGATTCACAGGTACTTGGCTCAGGGTTAGTCCCTCCCGCCCTGAACCCTGCTGTGCCCATAGAATCATAGAAATGTCTGGTTGGAAGAGACCTCTAGAGGTCATCCAGTCCAACCGCCCTGCTGAGAGCAGGGACAGCCTCAACTAGTGCAGGCTGCTCAGAGCTCTGTCAAGTCTCACCAGGGATGGGGTCTCATCCACCCCCCTGGGCAACCTCTTCCCGTGTTCTACCACTCTCATGGTAAAGAACTTTCTCCCTTATATCCAATCTAAATCTATTCTAACGTAAAACCCTTGTCCCCTGTCCTTTCACTGCAGGCCTTTGCAAACACGAGTTTACGAACCGCTGCTCTCCGCAGCCGAGCGCGGGAATCACGCTCCGCCCGCGCTACCAGCAGCCCCGGCCGCCCTGCGCGCGCGCCTGCTCGCGGAGCGGGGCTGGGCGGGCTTCCCGCTCCATCGCCCTCGCGCAGGGGTGAGAGGCCGCGCCTCGCGCCGCCGCCTGAGGAGGGCCGGGAACACCGAGGGAGCGTGCGCGGTTCGGCCCAATCGGCGGCTTGGAGGGGAGGGGACACGCGACACACGTGTCCGCGGGGCAACTCGGGACGCCGCGTGGTGCGTCATGGCGTCACTGTCCCGTGACATGTCGCCGGCTCCCGGGTGGGCGGTGCCGCCTGCGGGAGCGGGCGGGCCCTGGCGGCGGCCGCGGGCGAGGGCCCCGCGGTGCTCCCGACGCAGCCGCTGGAGCTCAAAAGTCAATTCCGCACTCGCGAGGGCTCTTACCGACTGCTGGGCCCTGAGCCCCGGCCCCGCGCAGGCCCCGTCACCGCCCCGGGGCCTTCCCCGCCCGCCGCCGCCCCGGGCCCCGCCGCCGCCCCGGGCCCCGCAGCCCTGCCGCCGGTGCGGTTGTCTATGGTGCGGCTGGCGCTGCCTCCCGCCGAGGGGCCGGGGGGCCCGGCTGAGCGCAGCCGGGTCTGCTTCAACCTGGGTCGAGAGCTCTACTTCTACGGTGGGGCCAGCTCCGGTGGGCGCGGCAGTCGCCGGGTAACGGGGGAAGCGGGAGCGCCGGCTCTGAGGGAGAGAGCCGGTCGCTAACGGGGTTGCCGGGGCTGGCGGGGGGGGAGAGAGGCAGCGGGGCCTGTGGGTGGCAGTGACGCTGAGCCCATTAAAGGGGTTGTAGGGCCGGTACCGGAGCACTGGGCCCAGCGAGCAGAGGAGCCAACGGGGAGGGGAGGACACCGGGGCCGGTACTGGTGACCCCAGAAGCTACCTGCTAATGGGGACACTGGGGACAGTGACACTGGGGCTGGTAACAGTGGCCCTAGAAGCCACCTAGTGTTGGGGACATCGGGGATGGTGACTCCAGACCCCCAGAAGCCCCCTGCTAATGGGCATACTGGAGACAGTGACAGTGACCCCAGCCCTCCAGGAGCCACCTGCTAACAGGGACGCTGGGGACAGTGACCCCAGACCCTTAGAGTCTACCTGCTAACGGGGATATGGGGGGCAGTGACCCCAGAAGCCACCTGCTGTTGGGGACATTGGGGACAGTGACCCCAAACTCCCAGAAGCCACCTGCTAATGGGGATGGTGACCCTGAGGACGGTGATGGTGACCCCACTCAGCAGCCACCTACAGACGGGGACAATGGTGACACCAGGGCTCAGCCCATGGGGGGTTGGTTGGGCTGGGCCAGCAAGCAGCGTGACGGTGACAATGACCCTGCTGGGTGCAGTAGAGTATCCTCTCTTGGTGACGCGTGTCCCCCCTCCAGTCACTGGACCTGCACAAGCCAATCGACAAGCGGATTTACAAGGGGACGCAGCCAACCTGCCATGACTTCAACCAGTTCACCGCGGCTGACGACACCATCGCGCTACTGGTCGGGTTCTCGGCTGGGCAGGTCCAGTACATCGACCTTGTCAAGAAGGACACCAGCAAACTCTTCAACGAGGAGGTGGGTCCAGCCCGCACTGGGAGGGAACAGGGACGCGGAGGGAGCCCGCTCACCTCAGGAGCCACCGTGGCCGGGCTTGGGGAGATGCCGCAAGGGACGAGATTCATTAGGGGACAGCTTCATTAGGAGACGAGTTCATTAGGGGATGGGTTCGTTAGGGGACCGCCGTTTGAGTCCCCCAAACACCCCCTTTGCTGTCCCCAGATGTGCCGCTTCGGCCTCTTCCCTCCGCACCCCTGAGGGGCTGCAGTTTGCTGCCCGTCTGTCCCCTCCCCACCAGATAACACCCAGGGGTTCTTACCCCCTCCCCCGTTCCCTCCGTGTCCCCCCAGCGCCTGATCGACAAGACCAAGGTCACCTTTGTCAAGTGGCTCCCGGAGACTGAGCGGCTCTTCCTGGCCTCCCACGCCAGCGGCCACCTCTATCTGTACGACTCTGAGCAGCCCTGCGGGGCTGTCGCCCCTCAGTACAACCTCCTGACTCAGGGCGAGGGCTTCAGCGTCTTCTCCTGTAAGAGTAAAACCCCCAGAAACCCCCTCCTCAAATGGGTGGTGGGCGAGGGAGCCCTCAACGAATTCGCCTTCTCTCCGGATGGTCGCTCGCTGGCCTGCGTCAGCCAGGATGGCTGTCTGCGAGTCTTCCACTTCGACTCCATGCTGCTCCAGGGGATGATGAAGAGCTATTTCGGGGGGCTCCTCTGTGTCTGTTGGAGCCCCGACGGGCGTTACGTGGTGACAGGGGGCGAGGACGACCTGGTGACCGTCTGGTCTTTTGCTGAAGGCCGGGTGGTGGCTCGAGGTCACGGTCACAAGTCATGGGTCAATGCCGTGGCTTTTGATCCTTTCACCGGGGTGGCTCAACCCCCCCACCCCCCAGAGCTGCGCAGCGCTGAGGAGGATGAGACCCCCGATCCCCTGGTCCGCCATTCCCCTGCCATCACCTACCGCTTCGGCTCGGCTGGTCAGGACACCCAGTTCTGCCTGTGGGACCTGACTGAGGACATCCTGTACCCCCGGCCCCCCCTCTCCCGCCCCCGCACCCTCGCTGGGCCACCGGACCCTGCGCCGGGGCTGCCCCGCTCCCTGTCCCGCTCCAACAGCCTCCCGCAGCCGCCGGCTGCTGCCTCTGCCCGGGCCGCGCCCCACGACGGCCCCGTCGCCCTCAGCGTGGGTCGCTTCGCCACCCTGACGCTGCAGGAGCGGAAGGGTCCCCCTGGAACCGAGAAGGAGCACAAACGCTACCACAGCCTGGGCAACATCAGCCGGAGCGGGGACAGGGAGAAGAACGCCAGCGGCGCCGGGACCCGCGGGCGGCTGGATACAGCCAAGGTGCTGGGCACGGCTCTGTGCCCCCGGATCCACGAGGTGCCGCTGCTGGAACCCCTCGTCTGCAAGAAGATTGCCCCCGCACGCCTGACGGTGCTGCTCTTCCCGGAGGACTGCATAGTGGCCGCCTGTCCGG
>JAAGNO010009738.1:0-64626 GCA_033439905.1 Ceryle rudis | reverse complement strand
GGGGTGTCCCGGCCACTGCTGGCCAAGGCCAGCAGAGAGGGGCAACCTGAGATGCCCAGCTCCAGCCCAGCCCTCCAACTTCACTGCCAGATCTCCTGGAGGAAAAAGAAGAATTTTGTCAATAAATAATCCAAATAAATAGTTTATTTTTCATCAGCTGGAATATGAAGGCCATTAAGATGCAATGAGCAGTCTCAGGCACTCCCTCTGTATGGTGTTTTCAATGCAGAGACTGTATTGGAAAAACTGAGAGAATATCATTAAAGGTTAATTATGAGCAACTTAAAGGTTATTTTTGCATATCTCACCTCCTGGACAAAAGATGCTTCTTCATTACCATACCCGAATATAAATGAAGTTGCAAAGCCTTTAAAATGCGGCAAAGACTTTAATTTTGTTGCTGTCTTAAACAGTGTGAACGAATACCATTTTTCCCAGCCCTTCTACAGCCTCTACACATTGCATAGGAAAGGGCCTCTCCAAAGTGGTCCTGCAAAGGCCACTAAACCCCCTGTCCTCCTCAGAATCCTTTGACTGGAAGCACTAAGCACTTGAAAATGTTCGCTGGTCTAGTGGGTCTGGTTCCAGCCGTCAGAAGCCCCAACCCCAAACCTCACCAGGTACATTTTTGCTGCCTTCTGCTCTAGCTGGGACAAAGGCAGCTCTGCTCTTTTTTGGTTCACAGCCTGTTAAACCCAGATCACACGGTCGACACAGGGGCACTCGCTTGTACTGAGCAGCCTCTGAAGCCCTGAGCATCCTTCCCCACACCCCAGCAGCATTATCTCCAGAAAAGAGACAGTTGGTCCAGATTCTGAATGTCAGTTTTGTCCAAAAATGAACATCACATACTTTCCTTCGCCGCATCTATCGACTGGAAAAGCTTACCAAGCCTCACTGAAGGCAGACCATAGTGTGATGAATAATTTAACCACCTTAATAATCACCTTTAATCAGTTAATAGCTTTTTAGGATGATACCATGTTTTCTAGGGTTCTCTGCCTCTCCAAGGGGTGGTGCTGCAGGACTCTCCTCTGACTCTGCATGAAGAGGAGCAGAAGCCTTTGCATCCCAACACTGCCACTCCCCACAAAACTGGGCAGCAGGGTCAGGAGAAGGTATCGGTGCATGGACCAGCTATGGAACCAACATTTCTTAAACCATACCCAGCAGATGTGTGGCAAAGTCAGAGCCTGGTGACCCCACACAGTGGCTGCAAGGAGATCAGCAGGCTGGAAGAATCAACTTTCAGCATCTGTGCCAGGTGAATCCTGTCCGTCATGGAGATATGGACATCCTGGCTCGATTACCCCAGTTGGCCAGCACTGCCTTGCATGGTGATGCAGCTCTCTAGAGCTGCTGGTTAAATACAAAGGGCAACCAGCTCTCCAGGAGCACCAGCTGCCACCTCCTGCCTGGGCTGGATCAGTCATGGGAAGGGTCTGCATGAAATACTTGGAGATCATCAGCTGATCTGAGCCATGGTGTCCTGATGGCTCCCAGAGATTGTGCCGTGATGTCACATTAAAACAAACAGGGTGAGATGCTAAAGGAATTAATTAATGATGTCTCAACACCCCCGGACCACAGTGGCTAAAAATCTATATGAATCGATGCTTTTTAAAACCATCTCTGTACTGTTTATCCTCTTCAGGGAAAAAAAAAGACAGTACGAAATACTGACAGGAGGGAGAAGAAAGCATCGAGAGTCATGAAATCTTTAAAGTGTAAAGAGAGATGCGCCACATTTAGCAGGGATTATGTCAAGTAGCATCCCAAGCCAGAAAGAGCTGACAGCACACACATTGCCTTTGATGAAGGAAAAACAGGTCATACAAGACACCAAACATGTAAACAGAGTTTCCAGCAACACGAGCAGAAACCCCAAAATTTCGGCACCGTGCATGGGTGAGGCTGATGGTCCTGGATCCCGTGGAGAGTATGAACTACGTGAGAAAGTGAGGATCTTTACAATGTGCCTTGAAAGCCTAGAAAAGGTTTCAGGAGTATTTTTATTTGCAATGAGCAGATGGGAAGGTGGACAGAACTTTCACCATTCGCCACAAGCTCAGGACAGTTGCCTGTCCACGACCTCCAGCTCACACAAGCTCCTCCTCCACACACAGCCTCCAGCTCATTTCACAGGTGCCAGGACATCCTGGCAGCAGCATCTACCAGTGCAGCAGGACGGCTCCCACACAGAGCGTGTCGGAGAGACGCCTTGCGAGGTAATGACCTAACGCAGCAAATTAATTCCAAAGCACAATTGTTTTCAATCTTCATTTAAACCCAACCTTAGTTAATCTCACTTTAATGACATAGGAAATGGAAATTCCCTTAATAAAGTAAGTTATGAATATTTATTACCCTATTTTTACCTGAAAATTGAATAATTCAATTAATTTTACTATTAATTATTTAATATAAAATTAATATACTGCAAGATCCTAACTTATCTTTAAGCTTAAAGACCCTGATAAAGATACCCAGGATAAAGTATGTTCGTTAGCTGGGCCACCGGACAGGTAAGAAATGGGACACGCTCGTCGGGAGCTCGGCAGCTGCAGGGAGGGGACTCATCCTGCCCCTTGCCGTTGAGCAGGGTTGGTCCTCCCCAGCAATCCCCCTACGTCAGCAGGGCCGGTCAGTGCTGACCCCATCCCAACCCCACCCCCAGCTCCAGTCCCACTCCTGCCCCCGACACTGGCAGCGGGGAGGGCTGGGCTGGGAGGCAGGGCTCACTGCGCATGGCGACGCTCTCCAGGGGAGACGGGCGCGTTTCTTCTCACTTCTACATCCCCCCTGGCAGTTCTGATGAAACAATAATTGTATTCAGTTTTCCTGCCGTGCTCCCTCTAAATCTCATTGCGGAATGGCACCCTCCGCTCCAGCCTCGGCAAGGGGCCGCATTTAACATAACAAATTGAATTTCTCAGGAAATTTCAAAACTCTGGAGCCAGCAAAAAAATCACTAAAAAAAGTAACAGAGGAAAACAACGATGGTTGCAAGTGCATTTTCAATCAGGAAAAGTGATTTCCAGCCAGCCTAATGTAATCTGCATCCCCTGTTTTAGCGACCGGCATCAGCAAAGGCTGAGGTGACTAAATGGTAGAATGGTCCTCTCCGAGCCGCGTTGTCTATGACGAAAGCAGGCCGGGTGACTTATGTTTTGCTTTTTGCTCCCTTGGCACGTCCTTAGTACTGGAGCTGAGTCCAGCTCCCGCAGTGTCTCGTCTCATGGCAGGGGCTGCGAGGCACCGCCCTGTGCATCACGGGGCAGGACAAGACCATCCCGCTCCCACCCAGACCTGCACACAGAGCTCAGCTGGCTCTTGGTGCTGCTGCTGTTATGAACCGGGTTCCGACAACTCTGTGATTTATTAGGTCAGGATTTATCAGTGGGAAACTCCATGCAGCCAACTGTCCCTGCTGATTACACCGAAAGTGATGCTTGTTTTCCTGATGCCAGGGAGGGGAATTAAAATGCTAAAAATAACCCAGTAGGTAGCAGAAGTACAACTGAATTACCCCAAATGCATCCTGACAGTGCATGTAAATCGCTATTGATTTGCAGGAGCAGGCTGCCACCCAACTTTTTTAGTTGCAGAAATATTAATCACTGCCAAGTCTCAGTGCCTAAAAGCGGCATTTGGGCTCTTTCTGGGATGAAAAACCTGCATCTGGGAATTTCCCCAGCTGCTTCATGCATTAGTACGAGCGACAGCTTCTCACGGTGTCTGCATCCCGGAACATTTCCCGAGAAACACTGAGCTTTCGCTTGGTACTTGCCACTCGGTCACCCAAAGCCCTCTGGTTTTGCTGTACATGGAGCAGAAATGTAAATGCAATGCAGTAAGTGGCATCAACACAGATGAATTGCATTCCCAGATGGAAAACCAACCTTGCAGCTTCTGGGCACAGCTCAGTCTTTTCAGTTGCTTGAGCATCACTTGTGAAACACTGGTGAAGCTACATCAGATTGCTCAAGAGTGTTGTTAAAATACTCTAAAAATGGTAATTACAGACGGCACTTGGAAACAGTTAAGCATAGTATCTTCATCTAGCAGAACGTTTTTGGACTAAGAAAGTCAACTTTGTCATTGAAATTCCAATGTAAAGAACAATTAAAGTTCTACTTGATATACAAATGTCAAGTAATTTTTTTTTTGTCATCATGATTTGCATTTAAACTTGGAAATGTCAGAGACTTCAGCCTTGCTGCATTAGCAGAAAGCCTCCCTAGTTCGCCCTGCTGAGCGGAATACCCGCTGTGGATTATCTGGCACATTATCAAGTAACCAAACACCATTTCAAGGAAACATCAAGGTCGATGCCTTGCGAGGTGGACTTGTTAATTTATGTTGATAAACTGGGAGTGCTCAAAAGACTGTTGTAATAATATTCCAGTGCATTCATATCAGCATATTTTATCAATTAGAGTCATTCAACAAGAAGTTTTAGAAAAAAAAGAATTTTAGAGGCCTTTAAAAGCTTCCCCATAGCTCCTCTAATGCCACCACAATGGCATCATAAGAGGGTTCCTCCTCCATCCATGACCAAAGCAACCCCTGACTAGCAGCAAATCACAAACATGGGAACTTCTTTGTAAGGAGGACATGAAGACACTCAGCAATGGCAGGCACAGCTTGAAGCAAACTCTGCCTCTTCTGCCACCTCCCACAGCAGCTCTGTAACCTGCATCACTCCATGGTGACCAGCTCCATGGCAGCTCCTGTGCAGGGAGCAGAGTTGGATAAACCTCTTCATCAACATCCACCACCAGCTCCAAGCACCTCCAGCTCCCCACACGCATCGTCCTGCCACTCTTGGGTCCCACTACCAGGCATCCATCTGGCAGTGATTCCTCAGATCACACTATACATCATCTCATTAACAAATTCCATAAGTGTCAGTGGTGCACTTCATTTTTATTAATTTTCTGAGATTAAATTAGCGGCACCCACAGCAGCAAACAAAGAATGGGAAGGGTTCCAGTTCAGTGCCAGATCAATGTCATTAATTCTGTAATACCAAGAGCTCTGATTGTATGAACTCAGCATTTAACTCTTCCAATTAATTTTTGTATTAAAAAAATAGAAGGAAAACTAACAACAATTTAAGAAGGTCCTTGAACAGCCATCACAACTTTCCTTCTCCTGGGACATTCTTTCTTTCAAGTGTAAACGCACAAGAGGAAGGTATTGTAATATTAATCAGAGAATTATCCTCATGCATCGCCTTTAGCAAACCAAACTCTTAAAATCGTAAGACTCTGCTACAAAACCATTTATAATCTCATCTCTTTAATGATGCTGTGTATACCCAGACTAGTTAATATGTTTTCTGACCACTTAATAGGCTTACATGGCAAAGGTTCAGCAAGAAATTATTTTGCATTAGTTCTGAAACTTGGATTACCAGGTCAGAAAAAAACCCTTCTCCAATATTATCACATTACCTGCTGTCCCGCAGCCAGGACGGGGAGTGAAACAAAGCACTGGTGCACTCGCAAGGTGAGGCTTTCAGCTGCCATCGGTGGGAAAGGCCCATCTAAGGGCCCTTCAGCTACCATAGCAGCTCTGGGTATCAGGGAACCATCTGAGAAGGCAATTGGGCTTCCAATGTCTCCCTTTCCAGGCATTAGAGACATATTTTAATACAAAAAGCAAATGCATTACTTCAAGATGTCAATGAAAGTATAGGAGAGCCTGGGGGGGACAGACACCAAAACAAACTCAAGGTACATAGCTCTTTTTTTTTTTTTTTTTCCATATTTCATGGAAAGTAGGTCCCCTCTGTGCCCCCACTGCTGCTACACTGCCCTCCTCCACCTCCGTCCTCTCCTTGGCTGGGAGCTATGGAGCACCCAGAGAATTAACCTGAACTGTTCGCCAGGTTCAATCCCGGTCCTCAGGTCTCACTGCAAGTTCTGCTCGTTACTGAGTGAGGCAATGCCAAACCCAGCACCGAGGCGCGCAGGACGCTCTGGCACTGTGCCTCTGTGCCGCGTGGCGATGGGATGCGGGATGCTGAAAAAGGCTTTTCTTCTGCCTTGGTCTTAGCAGGCCCCTCCAGTAACCCTGACTTCTGCAACTGGAAAGAGGTGGATTGGGAAAAGCAAAAAAGAACCCCCCCCCAAACATCAGAGAGCGAGAGTCATTTTTCATGTTAGTGAGAAGTACAGAAACTTTGTGAGCCCGAACACAGTTGAAACAGCAGGAAAACATCCGCAGCCGAAACTTCACGTATGGGTTCCCAGGGGAGCGGAAGAGTTAAACATTTATGTCAGCGCGAAGAAGACATGACATTTACTGAATAATAAACAGCAAACACGTCCGTTAATGCGGCTTTTTGGGATCTCCTCGCCATCAAACACTTAACCCCAGCAAGAGAAACACCAAAATGCAAACAATCCCTGTGCCCGCTCATTAAACAGGCGGAGCACGGGGGAGGGCTCTGCGCTTTTTTCTTCGCTTAAAGTGGGAGGCTGCAGGGAGCACTGTCAAGATAAATCGCCTGCGACCTCGCTCAGAGGCTTTCAAATCCGCTCCTCTGAAGGGATACAATTAAATCCTGAACAATTGGGTTAAAACTTTAACCTGTCAAGATTGCAGCTGTTCCATTTTTAATCAATCTGATTTCATTCAATAAAATGCTCATTAAGTCAATTAATGAGAGTTTGGTGTCACAAGCCATCAAGCATGACTGGGAGTTTTCACTTGGTGGCCAACACATTGATCAGCGAGTCAAGTCATCAGCGAGAATGAGTCAATGTGCTGAAGCACAAGCAACATTACCTTGTTTTAGGGGAAGTTGTTAGCCATTCTTCATGCTTTTCAAACGTTATTAAATAAGCTGCAATTTCCTGAAAGAGAAGCGCAGAAAGAAAAAAAGAGTTATTTGCATGGCTGTATTGGAAACTGGAAAGTTTTATAACAGAAACAAGGAGTTGCCAGCCCGAGGTTAGGTCTGCAGCTTCAATCAAGTTCTGACTGAACCAGCGCGCTCAGGCAACGTCCATATTCATGCCACCTAAGCCAGACTTAAATCACGTAACGAAGGGACACAAACGAGGACAGGTATTAACGCTGCCCGGCACAGACAGCCTGCTGGTGACTTTGGTGAGCGCAGCACCGCCGAGAGCCTGGCGTTACGTCAGGAGGCCAAGGGGAGGGCAGCGACAACACGGACACGGGAAGCTAAATTAAATATTTATAAACAGAACAGCATCACTGCAGAGAGAATTACTGAATTATTAATCGTTGCCATAAAAAGCCAGCGGGTGACATCAACATAAGTCATTGCTCCCACTTGCAGGAATGATACGGGCGATTACTTCCAGATCAGAACCGATTTGTTTGCAGGAAATTATTGGCGCTGGTGAGATAATTCACAATGGTGCTTGTGCGTACACCCGACAAACACGGGATGGCCGCCCATCAGTCTCCATGGTACAAACCTGGAGCAGCTGCGGGGCACCCGCACTGTGGACAGGCTGCACTTCGCCAGCAGGCCCTGGAGAAAGCAGGGCGATCTGAACCGGAGGAGATGCGACACCAGAGGCCTCCCTAACCTGTCACTATACCATCAACATCCCAACACCTCAAGATTGCCAAGAACCCACAACGCTGCAGTCTGCAGGCTGCTGGAAATAAGCTTCTCCGCACCGCCCCCTTCCCCAAGATATACTCAGAAATATGTAGCTTTTTGATGGGAATTCCCTCTCGGTCTCCCTCTCGGAGAGGGACTTGCAATAGCAAGAGCTCTGCAGAAAGGTCAGTGAAGCTGCCCTGAATCTTCAGTTGCCTCAGATGAGACCCCAAGCACAGATGCAGTTGATCTCCAGAGCTACTGCCAACAGCGACGTCTCCAGGCTGCGCCATCGCAACGGTAACGCACACACCAGAAACAGGCCTTTCGACCAGGAGATGATTTTTTTATTTTATTATTTTGTTTAAGGATAGTTCTATATAAGGGTTGTAGCTGTATAGTACCAAAGCTAAAAAAAAATTCACAGTGCTCTCCAACCAGCTGGCCCAAGCATCTGCTAGAGCCACAAAATGCAATTATATCACTCCCAAACGAGACGTAAAAATATCTTGTTTCCAATACTCTTGGTTTTAAGACTCATACTTAATGTCCTCTGGGTATTGCAGTGGTGCCAGATCTCCGTGTTATGTACTTTATTAGAGTTGTGTGAATGTCATATTAATGACTCCTGACCAACATGTTTACACTGCAAATAAATTCTCCCAGAATCCACCACTGCACCCCTCGCTTCCCAAGCCCAACTCTGAATTTTAAACCGATTACCGTGGAGCAGACAATGGGAGCAGCACCACGTCTACGTGAGCCAGGAGGAGGAGCAGCAACACGAAGCTCCAAAAATATCTCTTTCATTTTTTGGCTAATTGCCATGTAAAATTCAGTATCAAAATAAGCTAGGGTAGTCCTCCACCAGGACGCTGGTCTCTGACACAGCATCTACACCTGTGACCTTCCCAGAGAACACACCAAACCTTGCACTTTTACAGAAGCTATAGATGAATTAGATGCGAGTACTAAAATTCGGACACTGCACCGTCAAAAAGGTCTGGCCCCAGATTTCCACTGAGCTCCAAAGAGTCATTGCCCATCGCTCCCCACAAGAGCCACCAAGGCAGCATTAACTCTTGGCTTTGATGCAGGGTGTGAATTTTAGGAGCCAACCACTGATTTTATGCATATATATATTTTTAAAAGAACAAAAAGCTACTCTGCAACTAAAATTCTTCAGAAAATATAAAACAAGATCTCCGTTTTGGGTTTTTTTTTTTCCTTTTTAATGCCAGTACAGTATTTCCACCAAATGTGCTGCAGTCTGCAGAATTTTATTCCCAGACCATCCCATATTATGTCCTCAAGTCGCTACATTACAAATCGACATCATTTCACAGCGAGACAAGCTCTGGAGAAACCAGGGGATGAGCATCAGTGGATGCTGAGGAGGGAGCTCCCGATACATCCTCTAACACCAAGTGCCCCGGACGCTCATGGATGATGGTCTGCGTGAGCAGCCACCCACAGAAAAAATCCCTTCAATGCAGAGATGGATCCAGCTGATCCACCCTGCAAAAACAGGGAGGGTAGGTGGGCTTCAGATTAGCATGGCATTTTGCCTCTCCCTACTAAAATTCAATTTGCTGTAAGGAGAAGAAAACAACTTTAACATTTGTGGTCAAATAAACACATTGCTACAGGGCAGAAACCCGAAGTATTCCAGGTGAATGATGCCAGTCTTACCCAAGGCTTATAGACTTCACTCCTTCTAGCCAATGTATGCCCTGCACACTCAAAATTTGCATTTTGAGGAGGAGCTGCAGCAACAAGGTGCTCCTGTTTGGAGGCAGAACACGTGTTTTGACACTGCTGGCCTGGGCGGCTCAGCAGGTTTGGGCAAGCTAAGGAATGAGCCGAGGATGGGTGCCGCAGTTAGGTGGGTGACCCACTGAAGCACACGCAGGCATCACCGAGATGGTCGGGCAGCTCTGGCCCCTGCTGCCACAATACAGAAAGCCACAGCTCCAACCAGACTCCAAGCTGGATCTTTCAAACAACTCAAAATGTATAATTCAATTCTTCTAACAGGATAAAAGAAGGATCTGCATCAACTAGGATAGGAGCTCCCCCAGGCTTTCTGCTTAATGACATATTACAGCCTGATTTCCCTCCTCCAGAGGAAATACCTGGGATAACAAGGAAAATCTAGCTCACGGCACCACTATAAATTAACACGTACAGCAGAGAGACAGCAAATCCTCCACGCTGCCTTCCGTGCCCCAAGTACTCAGAATTGTAAGGACTGCAGCATGAACAGTGCAAGACCCCCAAAACCCTCCTGCACTGTCTACTCACCCTGTCCACCCACTACGCCAGAGCACCGCGTCCTTCACCGGGACATCTCAGCATCACCAGCAAGGAGGGGCCGGCACACTCGGCACCATGAGCTATGGCACCATCGGCTCCTCGATCTGGCCCGTGCGGCTGCTGGTGCTGCGGGAGCCAAGGCCAGGCAGGCAGCATCCGAAGGAGGTCTGGTGCAGGGAGAGCAGCTGATGGCCAGCCCGGCTGCACAACGGCACGCTGTGCCAGGGAGAAGCCGTCAGGAAGGCCTGGGTACGGTTTGACACCTGCGTGCCAACTTCTGTCACTACATAAGCACCAAGGCTCCAGGAGAATCATCTCTCGTCTGCCACCTCAAACTGGAGCAGCACTGCAAGAAACAGATGACTCAGTGATGCCTGTGGTGAACGCGCACAGCACCGAGCCAGGCAAGAAGGAGAGTTTCCAGCTACAGGCACATCTGGGTAAACCCTAAACTGGTGCTGCACAGAAAAACGCTGGTTTTCCAAGGGAAGCAGAGAGGAGAGCTGTGCACATCAGGCACAACAGCAGCGCAGCTTGGCAGCACCCATGGCCTGGATGGAGAGAGTCTGTCCCTGGGATGGGATGGACAGGCCCAGGGTGTACTGGCAAACCCCTTTGCATCTCGTTCTTTAAATGTTCTGCTTTCTGTGACTGTACAACTTTGTGTCCATCACCCAGGAAAATCCCTGCAAACTGCAGAAGGCAGGGTTGGCAGCAAACAGAGAGGTACCACATGTGTGGCAGCAGATGCTCTGAGACTGGAGGCAGGAGCAAAAGGAGATGCTTTTCAAGGAAGAGATGACGCAGGCGGTGCACACGCAGATCTGCAGCCAAGCAGCTCCTCCAAGCAAAGCCCAAACCAAGCTAAGGGTGAGCCCAAGCAGCTCAAGTAATGAAAGAAAGCTATTTTTTTCAGATCCATCGGCACAGCGTGGAAAGCACCACCTGTGAGGTGCAAAAATACAAGGATGAGGTTTCTAAGAAGTCTTGTAGCACAGAAGGAGCTGCAGCTGGGAGCAGTCAGCACACTGAGCACCCGGGGTCAAACCTGCCCCATGCAGCCCATCTGGAAATTTTCCTCCCAACCACCACATCCCACCAGCTTCTGGCAATAAATGAATTCCTACAGAGTTTTTGCTATATGCATACTGGAAAAATAACTCTTAAAGGCCCAAAATAAAGCGGTGACATTAACTCTGATGTTTTATCAACAGTTTGCAAGAGATGTTTTTTTTAAAGCGCGTGCCTGTCGGCACTCTGGGGCACCAGCAGGGCTGCGAGCGAGGAGCCGGCACTCGCCAGCTGCTGGGGCATGTGCCCCTTTGTCACACCAGCACCTTCACTCCTTCTGAGAAAAGGGGGAAGAAATAGATTTATCACTAGAAGACACAAAGTCATTAAATAATTAAAAACAAAACTGTAGGCACAATAAAAGCCCTCTGATAAAAAAAACAACCTGAATTTTAATGTGTGTTAATTCCCCTAATGATTCACTCTGTGTGTCTTACAGGGTCAAATCAATGTCTTCACCAAAAAAAATTCAATTATATCCCATTCATCGTATCTTTGGAGCGAGGCTATTGTTTGCTTTTGTCTCCTATGAAACCCTTTTTCCATTGCTTCTTGCCTGAGATTACAAACAAAAGGCGGCGTGGCACCAGCAAGGTCAGAGGAGACAGAGGCAGGCTCTGAAGGCCCAGCTCTGTCCTCGGCTCTTCTGTTTAACTATAAAGCCAGCAAAGGAAATAAAAGGGCATGGGCACCCATCAGGAATGCCTGACACCACTGGCGGCGAGGGCCCCGAGGCACTGGTCAGGGTAAGCAGCACTGGGTGGACCCTGAGACCACCCAAGAGCATCTCCATGGGTGAAGACACCGCACACCCAGGCCACCCAAGAGCATCTCTGTGGGCAAGGGCACCATCCCCTTGACTGGGATGTCTCACCTGGCCCCACATCCCTTCTAAGTCCAGCTCTGGAAACAACATCAGCCAGTAAACTGAGCGAGCGCTGATGAGAAAGGTGAAAGTACTGGAAGTTGTGCAGATCCACCTCTGGTTCTGACCGTGGCTGCTGATGTTGTGGCAACACAAGGAGCATGGCTTTCCCACCTAAAGTGAGGGCCTGCAGGACTGAGGCCTGTGGTCATAGCTCATAAGACAGTGGTGAGGAAAAAAGGTTTAATGTGATCAGCTAATGGAAGCACCCTGTAAATCAATTAGATAATTTAACATTACAATCACACAAGTTATGTTTTATCCTAAACTTGGTCATATAATTCAGTGGTTTAATTTATAGTTTGCTGCTTGAGCTGAAAGCATTTTATATAAATGAACATTTATTTTTATTTTGCATTCCCCCATTTATCAGTTCAAATGCATCAAAGAGCCACCAGCTGCAAAGCCAAGTTAACCGCATCAGCCAGGACGTGCGCGGCACGCCAGACAACTGCCACAAAGCCTGTCCCACCGCTCCCCCTCCAGCCTCCCCCAACAGCCCTGAGCGAGACTCCCCAGTCAGGCCCCACGGGAGCTGAGCAGAGGGACGAACCGCAGATGTGACCAGCTCAGGGTGCTGTGCCGGGGGGCGGCAGCGGCAGGACAGCCAGCACCACGCTGCCACCCGCGCTGCGTGACTGCAGCTCCTCGGCCCCTCAATATTTAACAACGGCGCATCAGCAGCCGGAGCCGCGGCAGAGCAGGCGGCCTGGCCTCACCTCCTGGGTCCCAGCTGCTGTGAAGAGGACGAGCTGTGGCAGCGTGGGACAAGGAGCAGCTGGGAGCAGCTCGCTGCAGAGCGCTTGTCCTTGCGTTCTGCACAGCAGCTTCTGTAAAGCATGTACAGGAGCTAATGGGGACATCAGCAGCAGGCAGGGGATGGACCAGCAGGCAGGGATCCAGCACACCAGTGGTGTAGGAGTGGCCCATTACCCATCACCGGGACAGCAAAGCTGCAGACTCTGTTCTGCCCTGAGCTGAAGGACTTGCAGGGGAACGCACGCATTTGGAAGAACAAGAGAGGGTTATGTAAAGCTCTGAAATTCACACTGAACACCCCTGCCTGGCAGAACACAGTCCCTGAGCCTGAATTTTAGCCCAGAAGAGATGCAAGGAAAGGCTCTTGCATGCAATGTTCAGGATGCAGCTGTAGCTGTGCCTCCCACTGATGGCATGGGATGGAGCATCCCATCCCACTGCAAAGGTGTGGGGAGAACAGGCAGCACCCTGCAAGCACACCCTGAGCAGCACCCTGTGTTCCAGGGTGAGCTAACGTCGGCTCGGCTCTGCGTGCTGACAGACCCAAGCTCCAGAGCCAGCAGGGCCGCAAGCTCCAAGGCATTGCCCAACGGAGCCACGGCCGATCAGCCCATATGGCTCCCAGACGAAACTCTCCTCGGCATCAGCTCACTGGGATTACTGGCTAAAGCCATGGACTCAAGCCATAGCTCTCTCCTCCTAGCTCACCTCTGCATTGTTGTGAGGGTATCAGCAACTCCCACCTGACCTCTCAAAAGAAAAAGGGGAACTGAAACCCAAGCAGGATTCCCTGTGCCAGGTAGCTCAGGCCATCTATCCTCTTTCAAACTAATAAATCATTAGTTCAGAAAAAAACAAAAAACAAAACCAGCAAACACCTGATTTTCAGGTTACTACTTTGTAGGAGTTATGCACAGCCAAATTAATAAGCTTGAAATATATGCATGTTTTAAGAGAAAGCAGGAGAGTTTGTGCACATCTCTGGGTTTATACTACAGAGCTAATGAAGCTGTGATCTCTTAAGCAAGCTCATCTATTCTCTTAGGAAATCTCCACGTCCTCACAGCTATAAAGACAAATTCCAGCCCATCGTTTCCTTATCGTCCTTCCACTCTGAAATGAAAACACAAATTCATGTTGATTATGTAGCATCTCCTCAGCTGGGATCAAGCAGTTTTCATTTTCTAGCCATCACCACTCTCACAGCCATTAATATTCTGAGTCTTACAAGTACAAACTGACCTGAGAGCCACACAGAACAAGTTCTCACCACCTTGTTTAGCATCACTGGAACAAAAATTGCAATGCCGTTTCATTCATCCAGTTGTTTGGCCTAAAATAGCAACACGGCATTGAAAGGGATGTCACTCAGTGAGCTGGAGAGAAATCAGAAGCAAGAGAAAAGCAAACAAAGGTTTGGAGCGACCAGTAGAGAAACTCGAGTCAAGCTGACACCAGGCTGACGAATACCTGTCAACAACAACAAAAATCTTTTCAACAAAGTGATTTTTTTCCTTTTGCAGGTTGTGCTTTTGTTCTGGTCTTGAAGTGTTACCTGCTTTCCAAAGCAACAGCGTTGGTCTCTGTGCTCTGAAGCTGAGCAGAGGAATCAACCCAAACACAACCACGGTTTTACCAACAATCCACAGCAGTGATATAACTGGAGGCCGCCAGGATGGAGGTTTCCTAGGGTTGCATTTTGCCAAGACAAGCCAGAGCAGGCTCTCAGGCTGTTCTTGTGTGGCTCTGGTTCTCCAAAGCGTGCCAAGAGTTTTCTTCCAAAAACCTGCCAGCCCCACAGCAGCCCCACGCTTTGATGGGATTCTGCTAACCGTCCCCAAAAGGCAGGGGGCAAAGCTATCCTGCTCTGGCAGGATCACCGGATGATCGTTAGAGGTCCCTTCCAACCCCTAGCACTCTGTGATTCTGCAAAGCGGGGCAGTGCAGTGTCACCTCGTTTGGCTCTGACACAAGGTACCTGAAGGCAAGCTTTCCAGTTCCTCTCCACTGCAACTGAACTAAACACAAAAATAAATCAAAGCATCATTTAAAATGTACTTTTCTAACTGAGTAAGGGTACACCAACTAACATTCTATCTAATTAGACGGAAGCTGGGTTTTATTATCAGTATTTGCAGCTGTCTATCTCATTGAACCGTCTACAGTCACTGACGCACCAAGGGGCTCCCCATCCTGCGAGGGGAAGGTGGTACTGGGGGGGCTGCCATGCACCAAACCCCTGCCACGCCTCTGTCCCCCATGGGAAAAAACAGCATCAGTCCCCATGTCCTCAGCGCTCTTGGGGAAAAGAGATCCCCTTTGTACCGAGGTCCCTGCCTTATCGGGACGCAGACTTCACCTCCTTGGAGCAGATGCAAATTCCTCCTCTGCAGAGATGAGATGCAACTGGGAAACGTGAATCCCTGCGTCCTTGATGCTCCTCCCTCGGAGCACCCTCCATCCCAGAGCAATGCTCTTGCCCTAGGGACGCCCTTCACCATCAGTCGCCCGAAGACCCCTACACAAGGTGCTCCCACCACCACAGCTCCCCCAGCAAACGGATGGCTTTTAAATGTCCGTTTACTGGCAGACAGAAAAACCACAAGTGGCCAGAACATGGCAGCTCCCTGAGCCACCGTTGCTGCAGGTCCAATCCAGTCGCCTGGGGAAGAAAAGACTTATCTTTATTCCTGGAGCAATCGGCCAAACCCTGCTCCAGAAGGGTCTTACAGGAAATTTATTTTGCAGAAGCTGTTTTAGAGCCTCTGCGTAGGAGAGAGTGATAAATATTCTGGCTTTCCCCAGTCTCTGCTGCTGCCACGTGTTCCCCATGGGAAGCAGCAAAGCAATAGGAGAGGGAAAGAGGAGCTGTGAAGGAGGGGGGAGTAAAAGATTCGTTACTGAAACCTGGGACTGGTGAACTCGACCCAGTGACGTTCAGCCATAAGGATGTGAAGACAGATGAGCAGAGCTCATGCCTATTAACATGGTGCTTGCACGCAGCAGAGGCACTTGTTTATACCCGTGAAAATACCATTAAATAGCTTGAGCCAGACCGCTTCGTCTATTATCCTAATGGATGAAAAAAAGCACAATTTTGGGGGCCCAAAGTGTTTCTTGCCTTCCCTTGCTTTGCTGGAGAGCAGCAGATGATCTGCAGCCTGCTGGCTGCTGCCAGCTCCTGCACCCAGCCTCCCCCAGCATAAAACACCTCTGTGGAGCTTCAGCCTTGGAAGGGAGATGCCAGGGCAGCCTTGGGACAGCTGATCGGTACCGCAGAGTCGTGTTTCTCCGCATTGTGTGCAGCGACAAGCGGCTGGATTGCAGGCGGTGGGATGTTTTCTTTAATAACTGCATCTCACTAACCATCTGCTAAAGGTCCATGCTATTAATTTAACAGAAAAAAAAATGGAACAGATTACTCTTACAAGTTTTCAATTAAAGTACATGATGTCTTCAAACTGCAACCCTAATTAGACATTATAGGGTGACATTTAGGAATCCTGAGCTCCGATAGCTGATCGAGCCATCTGCCCGTGAAGGCGTTCTGCAGTAACGCCGGGGCAGCCGCACCTAGCGCAACGACGAAAGGGCTCCAGCCCCTCAAGCTTCATCACTGGTGCAGCTTGGCTTAACTCCTGAAGATAAGGGAGGAAAAGAGCAAAACCAACAACAGCCTCAGCACAAGAGGAAAACCAGCCTCAAACAGGCTCAGACACATTCCCAAAGGAAATTTAAGAGAGAGACGGGAATGCACAAGGGGGGAAACAAAAATACAAAGGGAAAAAAAAAAAAAAAAAGGGAAGAAAAAAGGGGTCAGACATGCATCCAACATCATCCAAACGCAAGCCACAGCAAGTCTTACACCTATACCCAACTACTTCCAGGGAGATTTCATGGAAATGGAGAACCTGATCTCTCCCAGTAAAGGTGCCCCAGAGCATCCCTGCTTAACAGCCGCTTTCCTGCAGCCCAGCAAATTCAGATGCTCTCTGCTGATAACTTATAATTAATGATTATTTTACACCACATTCATAGATGTTTCTCCAGCACACACAGGTCTTCAGCCCACTCTGCTCTACCTTACATTAAAATTTTAATTTGAGAGGTTACTGGAGATCGTTTACTGCTAGGAGGAAAACGCCAACTGAGCTGTACAGATTTGTAAGGCTCAGCTCAGTTAAACCAGCCATTTCTTCCAGGTCTGCATGACCAGAGCTCAGAGCGGCCAGCCCTTGTCACTCTTCAACTTCTGTAATGTAGTGAGGGGACAACTTAAATGCTTTATTTTCAAGGCTAAACCTGGTATGAAGAAACTGGATTAAAGCAAGAAATAATTTTCTCTAAAACACACAAAAAGGAGGAGAAAAAAAACCCCAATCCAGTGAATAAGCAGCAGTTAACAGACCACACAGTTAAGTCAGATCTGCACAGCAATTTCACCTGCCAAAGATACACAGACAATAGTAAACTGAACTATGCAACGGGTCTTTCAAACAGCGAGACCATAATTCTGCACAAACACACTTAGCAATGGCTGCCCTGTACCGTCTGGCTCAGAGGTACCGTTAGTCGCGAGTATCAGCAAAGTCAGACCTTGAATCAGCCAGTGCCTAATGGGATTAGGATAGATTTTATCTTCCATTTAAGTCCAAAACTGAGGGATAGTCAGTAAAACAGAGCGATATTAAATAATGCCCAATCTTTAGTTACTGGAAAATACCCACAGATCATTACATGATTGTTTTATTATTATTATTCTTTCCTTTAAATGACCTTGGATTAAACCCTGTGATTTAAAGAAGCACGTGAACTGTCGTCCTGCGGTCGCCAGCTGAGGTGAAAATATCAGCGCTTCCTCAATCTGCCTTTTCTTGCAAGGAGACAGCAGCAAACCTTTCACCAAAGAACCGCACAAGGTTCATTAAAGGGAAACTATCCACGGTAATTGCCCCTTTCTGCATATTCCTCACTCCAATATTCTCTAACATAATAATGTTCCACATTCCTGCAGAACTGTCTTTTCAGCATGTTTTTGCATTATGCCTAATTTTGTAAGAGTTTTTCAGTCCCACATAACGACACAGTTCAATGCAGAATCAGATATAAATCTGGCTTAAGAGACTCTCAACAGGAATTCATTTAAAACTGTAAATGTTAAAAGATTCTGTCTGTGATTTATGCCGTTTTCTTATTTCAAACAGGGAATTAAAATCCTTCTTAAAAGATACACATTAAATCATGATAAAAGCTGTGTTTGAATGACGACACGGGTCAGACCAAGAGCCGCAAAGCACGGAAATCTGCAAATAGTCGTAACTGGGACACTGGACTCTCTCGGCTAAAGCGGCACCGTCCTGTGATGAACTGAGCCCCAAGATCTTAATTAGTGTAAAATGGAGTCCTGGATGCTGCTGCTTTCAGGCTTCATACACTCCCTCCTGACCTCCAAGTGCCAGGATCTCTCCTCTCCCGAGTATCTGGCTAAATAAAGGAGTTGCTTTACCTTAAATGATTATTTAATGGTTCTGTTCCCTTTGTATTGTTTACATAGAAGCCTCTCCCAACTCTGCAAGGTGCTCTGTAAATATTGCACAAGTGCCCCCGTATCATTGTGCAAACAACATTTAATCTTAACAAAATCACCAAATGCTACTCATTATCATCACCTCTACAATTATTCCCATTTCGTACCCAGGAACAGATAAAATTGTACAGATGGAGCCTGGAGCATCACAGCGTTTGCAGCCCTATACCTCAGCACCGCGAGGATGAGGAAAGTTTACGAAAAGCATTTGAAATGAAGCTGTGCAGTGTGCTGATATAATTCCCGACTGTTTTTTAAAGTAGCCAAGATCCCAAAAGAACAGGGCCTTACGAGAGACCAACGGAATTTGGTTGTTCTTCCCGGAGGCACATCCACCGCATCACCTGGATGGTCTGCTGCGAGAGTCTGTAAGAGTTGCAAGAGTCTTGGACCGCTCCATTAAAATAAAAAAATCTAAATGGAAGAAGGTCCAATATCAAATATAGAAATAAACAAGTAGAGGCAGCCAGAAAAAGGATTATTCAAATATTTATATAATTAATTGCTCATTGCTCACAGGCTACAGAGCTATTAGCAGAAAGCAAGAGCTCCCTGCCACGCAGCCTGCAGCGATGCAAGGGATGGTGCCCACTTGTTCATTAAAGCCTCTTTGGGTCACCCTGACGCCTAGACCCAAAACCTCTCCAGTTAACTGCAGTGACGAGGCTCCAGAATGCTATTTCTAGAACCCAACTATCATCACTAATCTTCCCAGAGACAATAAAATGGAGTTTAAGGTCTTCTGCTGTTGGTTCTCTTCATCACACTGCCGCACAAGCAATATCAAACACCTGCAGGTATTCGTTCCCCTCCCCAAACATCCGCCAAATAAACCTCAACCGAAACCTAGGCTGTCAACAGGATACGAGAGGCCTTTCAAAGCTGTTGTATTTTTATATACCATCCCATTACAGAACCACTTAAGAAACACATCTTCCTTCCCCTCGGCAGGGGTCAGCAGGGTCCCAGCCTGCAACAGCAAGAGGATAAAGAAAAACTCAAACACCCTAGAAAGTAGAGGGTTTTTTTCCCAGGCTAAGACAAGACCCAAACCATTTGTGTTGTAAATCTAAGTGCAGGGTTTTTCCCTTTCCTCATTTTAAGCGTTCATGGCTCGTTAAGCTCTTCCTCCTCCTTTTAACTGTTACTTGAGGTTTAGAAAGAAAAAAAAACCCCACCAACCACGAAACACGAAGAGTGACTATTGGAACCCAGTTGCAATTTCCAATTCCCAGCTGGTGCGGCTGGGTTAGTTGTTTTTGCTTTTTGTTTGTTTTCTTGGGTTTATTTTTTCCCCAGTTCTCCCCCAGTAAATCAGTGGATTGTTCACAGAACTGGGAACAACAGGCCAGGTTTCTGCAAGAGGCTCATGAATGCTGATGAAGGGATGGGATCAGCTCTTGTGCAACTCCTTATGCTCATGGCCACTATCAAACCATCCTCCCTTCTGTGTGGGGCATGGAAGCAGAAATGTTTCTGCTCTAGGCAGGTACCCGGCCATGGCCAGCCAGCCAGGGCCATTTGTCTGGGGTGCCACAGCAGAGCTGAGCCCTGAGAAGGACCTGCTGGTTTTCATCCAAGGGAAATTCACACACAAATCCAAAACTGTCTGATATGCTTGAACAGAAAGGAAACAACCTAAAACCAGAGCAGCACCAGGGAACCATAAATTCTTTGCAAGCTATTTTCAGAGTTCTGAGATTTTACTTATTCCCTACTTTCAAGAGAATATTTAAGAAAAAAAGGTAAAAAAAAAAAAAAAAAAGGGGGAAGAAAAAAAGGGCATTACTCGTGTGATAAAAGCTGTTTACAATTCTGAGTAGTGTCAGAGCAGCAAACTGCCCAGGATTTCTTGCATTTCTCCTTGGAAAGCAGTCTCCCAGCAGGTTGGTGTAAAAATGGGGACAATGCCGGTATTACCCCGAGCAGAGCACGAGGGACGCGTGCTCTCAGAGCCGCCTGCACAATCCTGGTCACCTTTCGGCTGCCAGCAACGGCTGGAAAATCACTGCAGGCTGTGCCAGGGCTGCCTCCTCTTTTATTAGAGAGGAGATGGCTGAGAGCACTAATAATGTTTTCCAAAGGTTAAGCATTACAGGCGGTTTCATGGTCTTTACATTTTTAAGTGGTTGATTTCTGCTGTGCCTTTTTTTTTTTTTTTTTTTTAATATAAGTAATCATAAATCCAAACATCTGTTCCAAGGGTGGGGGTGGTAGCTGGGAAAGAGGCTGCCAGGGGGTGGCGCAGGTGTTATTTTTAGCGCAACAGCTATTTACTAGCTCCGTTCCCAGAGGGAATTCAGGGAGGAAAAGGGATGCTGATACATTTCTCACTAAATATAGAAAAAGGGTGAGCCCCTGCACACGGTGTGACTGCAGGCACCAGCTGCTGTCAGGGATGCAGCCCCGCGAGGGGATGCTGGCCCCGGTGGTACCCAGCACTGTGGCCCAGCTGCCCCAGTACAGGCTCCCGGTGTGCAGGGCTGGATGCTTCGTTCACTGCATTTTAACCTTCAAGCTCTTGGTGTTTGGAAAAAGCTTTTTAAAGCAGCTCTTAGACCTAATTGGCTCCAATTTACAGCCCTGATCCTGTTAATGAATGGCTCCAGAAATCAAACAAAGCATTTTCAACACAAACAAAACTGCCTGTTATGAAAGCAGAACATTTTTAGGGTAACATTGACTTTAATGTGCTGTAAAGACAGTGGACAGCAGGGACAAAAACAACCCTCCCTCTTCTCAGGTAGTCCAAATCCAGCTGCTAAGAGGGGACCTCCAAGGCTCACCTGAGCCTGTGTCACCTGCCCCCAGCAGTGGGCTCACTTCATAACTTATTTTAAAATAGACACCTTTTAAAAAACATCTTGTTTAACTAAGATGCCTTTCAGAATGACTCTGTTCATCTCTGTCTTTAGGCATTTAAAGTTCTTGAGAGTCAGTTCTGACCTCGAGGAGCTCTGCACTTCCAGCCAGATGGGGATTCCCTGTCCAACTCCTTTTAGTCTTCAGCCTACTTCCTTTACTGCTCCGTACTTACCAGCGAGCCAGAGGGTGAGCAGCAAGGTGGTGGCATTTGGATGTGACAAAGGGCATTTACAAGTGAGGATCAGACAGCTGGAAAACCAGCCGAGAGACCTAAAGGAACTGCAAACGGGGCAAGTGATCTACGTGACAGACACAGTGCGTGGTGGGGAAAAAAGAAAAAGCAGAGTAATGGGGATTGGAGCAGAAAGAGGCTGCGAGAGTCTGGGTGATGGCATCACCTCCAGGTGATCCAAGATCGTAAGAGCGGTAGGGCACGCAGCACAACAGACACCTCTACCCAGCGTGACAGTGAGGAGAGGGAGGAGCCAGGCTGCAAGAGGAGCACGATGAAGTCATGAAAGATTATAGAGCTTCTGAATGAGGCAACAGTGCTGCCGTATCTGGACTGCCATGTGCTCTGCCGGTCACCCTCGGGTCCATCCTGCACTCCCCAGAGCTCTGTCACCAGGCAGCGACCCCTATCCCCACCCATGAGACACAGATATCTATATGCTTATATATACACACACATACACACTCTCTGCAGCACTTAACTTCCTTATACAGTTTCCAGAAGGGTGGCCACTTACAGAGAAGAAAATGAATTAAAATGCACTTGTTACTGAAAACTAACTGGAAGTCCCATGTTAACTGGGCATAATTGAGGATCCAACCCTGCCACTATTCTGATTAAGAACTGCAATTTCTGAGCACATGTAAATTTGCAGCTACCTCCTCCTGAAGCGACCTGCTGAGAACAAATTGCTTGGTCACCTCATGCCTGTTAAAGCTCTCTCTGTTTTACAGGGGAAAGCATCAAGGTTTACCTCTTCTTTTCCTTCCCTGGGTGTCCTCAGCATTACATTTGTTACACTCTGTGTCCCAATACTTAATATATGCAAATTATGTTAAATATTTCATTCATTAAATGGCTCAGGTTATTACTGAATTGTACCTTAAGCTGTTCAGAAAGTTAATTCTTCTTGCACTTACTCAGTAATGTGAAATAACCAACTTAAATGAATATTTTACAGTTTGTGCTAGACAGAACATTTATTAAAAATTCTATCCCTTTTAGAGTTATTCTTTTAAGCAGGCCGCAGTGCACTATGGGACTTAAATAATCGAGAAGGAATTATTTTATTTTTTAAAAAAAGGTTGTTTCACTCCCAGTATGGACGAGCCCAACGACCTGCCGAGGACTCAAACACAATTCTGCTGGGAGAGAAGAGCAGTTAGAAAGCTATTTTCTGAAAAGCCAGGGGCTGGGGAGGAGAGCAGCAGCAGGATCTGAGAGCGTTTGTATACTCCTGTAACTCACGGATAGCTTTGCCGTGTGAAACGAAATAGCTCCCGCAATAGCCCATAACGTGCCACGAGTCCTTCGGGAGTTCAGCAAGAGTGATCCGAAGTGACAAGGCTGCGTCGCCTGGACGTAAGCGAGGCGAGGAGAGGTGCAATCACAGGGGCGGCTCCGGCGACTTCCAGCCTCACCGAAAGCCGAGGCAGCAGCGTCCTCGCCAGCGATGACAAGGTCATTACTATTTCTAATTAACGGAGCAGGTCCTGGCTGACACACCAGCAGTCTGGCAGCTCTCAGCCCCACGGAGCATCACGTAGGTCATCTTCCCCAGGGCTAAAGCAGGATAAAACTCACTCTAACGTGTGCCCGGAGGACGGCGTCGCACAAGCAGCGGCCCGTGAGGCGAGGCTGGCGTCCCCTGCGCCAGCGCCTCCTCCCACTGCACCTCCAGATGACTTTCCCGTTCGCACGCCATGGGCGGCTCCCGAGGAAAACCCACCAGGCTTCAACCCGTCTTCTCACCACCGTGCGGCAGCCGCATCTGTATGAACTTCCAGGCTTAGAGAAGATCTAGCCAGTTAAAAATAACAGCTGCTGGAATGGTGGCATGGGCATCTAAATAACTCCCTGGCCAGCGATCCCAGAAAGGCGTCTCCCACCAGCACGTCCCCCAGGACAGAGGTTTAACGCCTGGGCTGTGAGTGGCAGCAGAGCGGACACCCTGTAACAGCAACATCTCATCAGTCTCGCCTGGGAAAAACCTTTCCATTTCCAATGGAAATATGCAAACCAGGCTCCGCACTGTAAATCTTCCTTTCCGGTGCTAAGGAGATAAGTAGGACCTATTAACCTCCCATGTTATTTCCAACTTCATTATTGGAGCTGACACGACGAGAGCGCACGGTGACAGCTCTTTTTGGCAGAGTGCATGTAAATCGTTTTCTCAAAGGAAATTACTTCTCCGGGCTGAATGTTATTAATCTAAATTCTCCCTTAGTCAAATTGTTGCCCATAATAAATATGGAACAGGTTGCTACGCTCCTCTCTGAGGGCATCCCCATCCAGCTGCAGGCTTCCTCCCTCATTTGAAACCTCTTGAGGAGCTGCTCTACAAGAACAACGTTAACCCAAGGATGGGGACCGTCCACCCTGACAGCACCCTGCACTTGAGAGCCCCACAATTTCATCATGAAGACTTTTTCACACTGCCGGCATGGAGCACTGCAGCAGCAAAACTGTAAGCTGGAGCAAGCTGGGGCACAGCAAGGCTGGGGAAGACACAGGAGGAACATCCTTGACCTGCAACATAACATAGTGCCCTTCCACAGCCAACACCTTCCATGGCTGGTGCATCATTTGTGTCAGCTTCGGTACCATTCATGCTTATGTTCTTTCCCAGTGGATATAAACAGGCATCCTCCTTTGGCAAGTGAAAAACTCCAGAGTTTAAGCAATGACAAAATATATTAAAAAAAAAACCCAAAAACAAACAAACAAACAAAACCCAAAACCACCACCCAAACACACAAAAATCCCCAAACAAACAAACACTTAAAACCGAGATCTAAACCCAGTGTGAACTCTGCCAAAGACGCAGCTAGAAAACAGAAATTTCATCTTAAATTCTTGGTGGAATTATAAATTAAGGGGAATTTTATTTGCACAGTATTCTTTTGTTTTATTGAGAACCAGCTTATTGCCAATAAAGATTTTCAGTAAAAATACTCATGGAATACCTGTTTTATTTTCTCTCCCTTACATAAAAAGCATGCAATCCCTTCTGCCTCAACATGAGCACCACACAGGGTGAGGGCGCAGACCCCTGGCACATGCTGAGGTACGGAGCTGATCAGAGCACTATAAATCCAGCGGTACAGAAAGCCCTTCTCCTCATTTGTTAGCCAGCCAAGTGTGAAAATGTTAATGAAGGCAGCTGTAATAAGCTACGGGAATTTCACAATTAAGATTTTGTTCACGTCCGACAGCCCCTGCTCACACGCAGCCCGTTGTGCATCAACCCTTCCACCTAATAGCAGCTGTAATTGCCGTGCGCCGTCCAGCCACCCTCACCCGGTGGCCCCAGTGGGGGAAATTACTGTCATTCTATTAACTCCAACTTCTATTACATGCATTCCTAAAAGAAAATAAATGCAGAGAGATTTTAAATGTCTCTACAGCTCTACATGAGTATTTTTTAAATACAGTACGCTCACAAAGAGCACCAAAGTCAGGTGATACCACAGCACCATCTATTATAGAAAAAAATAAAATAAAATCTAAATTGTACAGGTGGTCCATGAAGCCCTGACTCGTGGGACGCCAGTGTCTTCCTGACATTCAGCAAGGGAAGCCTTTAAAGCTCGTCCAGGTGCTGAGCGTGCCGGGTGCCCCACCGCGGGGGATAACGAGCTCCTGACGCACAGCAGCATGCCACAGAAGTCAAACCAGGGAGGCCAACTCTCTGATTGGAAAAGCAGTGATTTTGCTTAAGTCTTCAGCTCGTCACCAAGATTATCTTGACCTCTTCCATTCCCCAGACATCCCAGACCAGTCGCTGGTCACTCAAAAGCAGCTGGCCTGTTTATTAGGGCTCACAGCATCAGAGTTGCAATTTCACCAGGCTGTGGGTGCAGGTGCATCCCACGCGGCAATTTAGTGTAACCATGTCCTTCCCTTTCACGTACTTTAAATTAGTGTAAGTTAATGCATTTTGTAGAGCCGTGGTGGCTGCTGCCAAGGTGCACCTTAACACGCTTGGCAGTTGGGCAGCACTTATGGTCATGCCAAGCTTTGGGTTGGATACACAACTTGAATGCAAATTCTCTACCCAGCCCAGCCCAGGTGAGCAGCGTCCGCCCTGGCGAAGGCACCTCTGGGACCCTGGGCACTGGAGGTTTGGTGTTCCCATAGGAGGCAGGAGAGCAACGGCAGCACCAAGCCATCTCTGCCACGACAGGAGAGCACTCAGCGCCAGTGCTGGAGGCTGAAGGTATGAGGAAAATGTTGTGCAGCTGGAGGCACCAGCAGGAGACACTTGCACCCTTGGAACAGGAGGCTTGAAACATCCCAGGCTCCTGCAGAAGCTCCCCAAAGTTACCCTGCAGCATTCTGCTGTCCTTTTTTCCCATCTTATTTTTGCACAATGCCTTTTCCCATGAAGCCTGATTACTGTTGAGTCAATGCTGATTCTCAAATGCATTATTCTCCAGCCATGAGCACCACGAAGGAGCAGGCGGGAGCTGCCGGAGGCTGCCACAGGACGAGGATGCCGCACCAGCACAAGTCGGCAGCGGACAGCAGAGGACCAGCCACAGCAGCAACCTGGCAGCAGCAGCCCCCGACATAAGATGTGCATCCCTCTCGGCAGAGAGGTGAGGGAAAAAGAATGCACGATAAAACGAAGGCATGCTCACAAAAAAATTACTTCCCTACCACAGCCGTGTGATTTTTAATTTTCCTCTAATTTCAGGACTGCAGCACTGATATAAAAATCCCTATAAGTGTTTTAGGGAGATGGTAATGGTCCTATGCTAAAATAATTCAACCAACACTATAATTTTAGTACCACTATCAAAATGAAATAATGACTGTTTACTATGTTACACCTTTCAAATGACCTTCATTTGAATACAAATTGTAGCTCAAAACTCTAAAAGCTGCTCCATTTCAGGAGGCAGCAAATCGAGGATGTTCGCCTGGGGTTGACTCTGCCAGCAGACTCCACACAGGCTAAATGTTTTTCGGGGGGTGTTCTTTGCTTCTGAAGCTGCCAGAGACTTGCTTAAAGGACCCACGTGGACCTGACCGGGAGCCCAAGCGCAGCAGAGCGACAATCCTTTCCTCTGCTCCAAGCACAAGAAGAATAGCACCCTGTTTTATCTGGAAATACTCGTCATCAATGGTGAGACCCGATTGCTTGTGTCTCCCTTGCTTGGATGATGGACAAGGATCTGTTAATAACCAAGCACCTGGTCTGAGAGGGGACGGCAAATGGGTCTGATCTCAACCTGTGCCTGTGAAAACACCTAATTTTAGTTCATTTTCATAAGGTTCGGCTCTCGTACTGGTTCCAGAGACCCTGCACAGCCACCTCTTCCCAGAGGAGCCAGCCAGTGCCAGAGAGACCCTCAGCAAAGACCTGGGTGGCCGCAGAGGGCTGTGCAAGGAACAGGGTTCCCCAACACCCAGGTTTGTGTAGGTCTCACAGCTCAGCCCCTGCTGAGCACAAGCGGGGTTGGCCACTAGCACAGTTTTGAAGCAGAAATTTCACTACAGAAGTTCCCCGATATTTACTTATCCACCTGGGAACACCAGCCAAGCATCAGCTATTGCTCTCTAATAATGAATTTTTGTCCTTTCATCAACATCAGTCAGAACAAGCTCTGAAAAAAATTCCCATTTGGTGCCAGGAATATAAAAGAAAACATTGACATGACCAGCAATAAGCAAACCCAAGCACCCTGCTACAAAGGGGCATAAGCTGCCAGCGCCCAATTCTCAGCCCTTCAAAGATCATTCCTAAGCGTGGAAAAAAAGTACTATTAAAAAAAATTGAAGTTACTCTGTAAGGGGACAGAAGTTGCTCTACAAACTCCCCTCATGCGGAAACACTGACAGGCAACAATCCCGAGAGGATGCTCCATCCTCAGCAGCTCAGGGATGCTCACCTTTCCTTCCTCTCCCCAGTTCCCAAATGAGAAAAACCAACCAAACAAAACCCCTAATTTAAAAAGACACATTGAGCTTCGAGGCTGAGCAGATGCAGAGCCTTTGGTGTTGTTCCCAACGCGAGTGCCAGAAAGGGAAAATCCCCAGGCTCTGAAACCAGGGAGTATCTGTAAACACCCCCACTCCAACACACCTACATGTAATTACTCACAATGTGCGAGAAGGAGGAAGAAAAACCCACTTTTTTGTTTTTAATTCTTTGTGCAGAAAAGCTCTTGCAAGAGAAGCCCCGTCCGCCTGACGTTTCCAGGGGGGAAGGGCAGCACGCGGCCACAGCAGCAGGGAGGGAAGGACCCTGAGCAAAGGGAGCAGTCTGTTTGGCAGCAGCCCCATTTTGAGGTGGAAAAAAGAGAAACCCCTTCAGTGAAGGGTGACCTCCTGTGCACAGAGCCCCCTTCCTCGGAGGGTGCAGCCCTTTTTTGGGAGCAGCCTTCCCTAGGCAAGAGCAAAGCCAGCGACTGATGCTCCAGCCGCAGATCCTGAACCAATGCCAGTATCCTTCATGGTGACATTGTGGAGAAACAAACGGGATTTAAACACTAGGTGTTGTATAAAACATCTGAAAACAAGACAAATTAGTCATTAAAAATTAATTTTGGAAAATTACAGTCTTGTTAATAGATGCCGTTATGGTTTTGCGTGTTCCTTTTCAGGCAGGAGGGACGACGGGGATTTAAAACACATCTTACTGTATTTCATCAAAAACTGAAGAGATAGAGACGGATGCCTTTGGAAGCCAGCGCTCCCGCACTGCTCAAACCCACAACGCGAGTCCATTTGCATTTGCAATTTGCACTCGCAAGGCAGAAAAGCCATTGTCTTGAGTGATTCTCCCATCTTCTCACAAGCTGCCTCCCTGTCCCTCCAGCTCATGGCGTTGCAGCACGGTCTGACATCACTCCCCATCACATGTCAGGATTTCTGGGGAGTTAGGGTCTGGCACTGCAGGGTTGCCACGCCAGCTCCTCCCAGGTCTGCTCCCCTGGGAGCTCTCAGCCTGTCTCCCAACATGGCATGACAGAGACGAGGGAAATTCATCCCTGCTGCCTAAACACCATCCACCTGGTTCCACCTGGTTTTCCACCAGCTGGAAAAGTTCCCCCAGACTCCGTGACACCCTGGAAGCAATCTGCACACTGGACAGCAATAGGCAGTGCCCTCTCCCCAGGAGAGGGGGAGGTGCCTTCTTGCCTAACGAGAGACAGGATCCCCACAGCAAGGCAAGAAACCTATAAAGATACGGGAGAGCATGGAGCGAACCCATGCCTTGTGTGCAGCCAGGCAGGGACCACTTGTCCCAACAGCATCTGCCTGTTGTGCTCACATCCCCCACTCTGCAGACAACAAGACTGGATCCATCCCCACACACCCCATCCCATTCAGTGAGGGCAGAGAAAATGAGCTGGTGCTGGACCATCGTGACCAGGGGAAGGCGAGCGCCTGCAGCCTTGAACCAAAATCCCCCACCACAAAACCTCCTGTGGGATGCTCCGACGTTATTTTCACGCTCTCGACAGTGAGGACTATGCCAAAATACTCAAGGTCAAGAGACCAGCATGGTTCGAGGCAATCTGCGCCTCTTAAAACAGTGACAAATATGTTATTTAATTTTAATGAGCTTTTTTGCATCTCCAATCTAATTACGGCATTATCAAGTACTGCTCCGAACTGCAGGTGGCTTCTCATTACTCGGGGTAAGGCTGTCACAGGCATTTTTCATGAATACTAAAACCTGCTTCATTGCACTACTCGCTCTGACACCCCCAGCCCTGCTTGGGGCTCACAGGACAGCGATGGTCCCCCCCACCCCAGCCTCCAAACTCTGACGAAGTGTGAGCGTTAACCCCACACGCTTTGAAGAATTCTTAAAACCCGCTTTGTTTTCAGCCATTTGCTCCACTTTGGAATTCGGGGTTTACTGGGGTTAATGGAGAGCAGCGCCCACCCAGCACAGCCCTGTGCGGCTGCCTGGCTCCTCCAGACAAAAGCCCAGGGGAAGCCTCTGTGTCTACCAAAAAAGTATACGTTTTGGTACAGAACGTGCATCTGACAGGTGAAATCTCCCCGAAAAGCAAACATCACCCTGTTCCACACACAAAAGCGAGGAACCCCATGAAAGGGCATTTAAGAAAACTCCTCTCTTCCAGCTCACTTCTAGATTTTCTTTCAACTTATATATTTTTAAAAGTCATTATTAAAAGCTGAGAAGGTGCTCCAATGTCAAAAGTATTTTGGCAACATCAAAATACTTCCCTTTTCCTTAAGAAGTTTGTGAAAAATCATGCTTTTCTGATGGTTTCCAGCAAATTCCTTTAACTGCCTCTACCCATCAGACACTTTTCTCCATGTGCTACAAAGCTGACGGAGTTCACATCCAGAAAGCTCCTACCTAGACTGCTCTTTAGAGGCCACCAAGAATCAGATGCTTTAATTCTCCCAAGAAACCTCTTCCCCCGAGTGGTTTTGGTGAACACAGGCAAGTGAAACCAAAGCCCTGAGAGCAACTTCTCCTCTTACAACACATATAAAGGCACAGAGGACACCAATCCTCAGGGAGCCCCAGCCTACAGAAGCCAGGAGCAGCCCCCAGCCCTGCCAAGCCTCAGGGAGGCAAAGACAAGGAGAAGGAAAATGGAGGACAGGAGGATCCCTTCCCAAGAGCTCCCTTTCAAACACACCCCTCTGATTAAAACCTGGATTTGGTGGTGGTTTTTCGAAGGCCTTTGGGGAGAGCACTATGGGCCACAGACAGAAGCAGGGAACCAGACACCCACCCGTGTACATGACGCGTTCCTATGGTCCCAGTAAAACAGCACTTTCTACCTTGGCAGACTCCAGGCACAACAGTGCCATTACCACAGAGCACGGCACCGATCCCTGCACGTGGGCACTCCCGACACAGGCACCCACAGCAACCAGCAGCCTCCAGCAGAGCCCACAGCCCTGACACCAGCTAACACACAGTTCAGCTCGCCCTCTGAATTGCCTTTTTTTCAGTCCCAAACCAGCCACAGCCAGAAGCAGCCTGCAGGCCTGCCCAAGCAGGAGCACTCACCAGCATCCAGGGAGCCACAGGGTAGCGGTGGGGGGACAAGGGGTGCCCAGCACCACCCGCTCTGCACCACAGGGACACTGGCAAAATGAGCTCCAGCCTGGGCAGGTGCTGGGCTTGTCCCACTTCCCCCAGCAGCCTCATCACCTCCCCCTGACAGCAGCTGGCAGAGGCCCCAGCGTCACAGGTGCCAGAGATCAGCTGGGCAGCAGCACCTGGGCCACCTCCCAGGCAGAGGCCAAACAGCCATGCCTAGGTGTACAGGGGGACGCGCACACACGTATATATTGCTTTGCACACACGGCACACGCTGAAGGTCCCCGGCGCCCTGCACAGCTTCGCGTTACGACAAAGAAAGTTGATGCTGGAAGAAGCATCATTAGGAGCCAAGACTCCTCAGTGCCACTGCTGCAGCGACACAGGTTTTGTCTCCCCTGACCTTGCTGCAAACCGCAGTCGCCTTTGAGACACGTCTCCCCTCACTAACTGTGGCCAATTACAGCCACGTGGACGTTTAATTATCTGTGCCAGTGCACTGCAATGGGTGCTGCTGCCGGTGTCCCACTGCGCGGGGTGCCGGTGAGGTACAGGCAAGGACAGCCAGCCAGTGACCTGCACAGCACCTTGGGAAATTGTTCATCGGGCTCAGAGCTTCCCGATGGAGCGGGAAGGGGCCGGGAAGTCCAGTGGAGGAGGCAGAGTGTGTAACGCAAATCTGCTTTTGCTCAACTGCACCTCGGAGGAGCTCCCTGCTCCCCCCGGCCCATCCACCCGGGGAGCGCGGGCGCTTCTCCAGATAAGCACATTGACTTTAAAATAAAGAGTGTGCCAACAGCTGCAGCACCGAGACCAGAGCAGACAGAGATGTGGCGCTGAATGATAATTAAATACATTTTCATCATCTGTCATTTTTTACTGCAGGTGCCGGTGTAATAAATCCAAGCTTGACTCTTTTGTCAGCTGGCAGCGAACACATTTTAACGCCAAATCCCAGGGGATGAATTCAGAGTCGCTTGGCCTTGCAAGGGGGGAGGAGCTGCCTCTAACACACCAAGCGGGTAACTTATACCTGATTGCTTTCATAATACTTCTATTATTTTGGTGATACATGTGTCTGGTGCAGTGTTCCAATCCGCTCTGAGGGGACACAGTGAATGCAACCTCCTCCAGTGATGGTCCCCACCGCTCTGCAACCCTCCCCGTGCGGCACCAGCACCGCCCTCCTAGAGCCTCTGCGCTTTCCCAGCACCGAAACCGATTAAGGATATTGGGATTTTGGTCAAAGAGGAACCAAAGTCAAGCAAAAAAGGCAAACAGACAGAATTTGCAAATTAATTTACTTAGAATGACTGCAACTCAGAAAATGAAACATTTAAGTTAAAATGCTCTAAATCCAACTTGTAAATCCAGCACAGAGTGAAGGAGCAGCTCCATTTCCCTGTGGATGGATGCAAACTGCTCAGAGTTCAGGATAACAAAATCACGTATGTGTGTCCATGCAGAGGGATGCGGGAAATGAAACCAGCCCAGATGCTCCAGCTCCTCCGAGGCCACAGTCACCTCAACACCTATTTGCTATTTTGAGGTTCTTTTTTCAGAGCACTGAAACTTTAGTTGCAACAAGTCAAAGCCTTGGTGGTCCTTCTGCTGGAGCCCATCGCTGAAGAAATGAGGGTTTTCTTTCTTCCATTATTGACAGAAACACTGCAGACAACTTGTTAGGTGAACTCTACTGGGACAAAATGCCTGGTTTATTGTTTTCCTACCCTTTCTCCCAGACTCGGCCTGGACTTACAACAGATATTAAAAACTAGGAAACTCATTCACATCCCTTTGACAGCAGCACAGAGACCCCAAGCTGGGCACCGCGGCAGCCGTGGAACCCCTGGGACAGCAGCATCTGCAGTGAGTCCATTCACAGGAGAGGAGATGTTAACACCGAAATGTGGATGCCACAAAGACCACGACCCCCTGCCAACCCTGCACAAGGCAGGAAAAAGCTTCCCTTTCTCCCCAGAAAAAAACCAGCGTGGTAACACGTGACATATTCCAATGAAATGAAGCAGTCTATGAAATCTAGCAGTCTCTTGTGCAGCAACTCGTTAGAATTGTCAAAATATTCCAAATGAAGCATTTAATTGCAATATTCACTCACAAGGAGTAAACTTTTGTTTTGAATCAGATTTATTTTACCAAAAGTCTTCTTCTCTTCGGCTTCCACACGCAGTCCAGCTGATGCACAAACCAGGTATAAATCTGGGTGCCAGGTGATGCTCCTGCCTCCAAGCTCACCCCTGTCCCCAGGAAGGATTGCCAGCCCGACTGCCAGCCTAGGAACTGTCAGGATGGGGACATCCACGAGGAGCTCAGGCTGGGAGAGCACGGAGCATGAGGGGAGAAGCCAGAACACGGGTGGAAAAGCATCCTCTTGGTTTGCACCACCGAGGGCAGGGACACTCATCATGCCAATGACAGGGCCTTGCCAGATGCACCCTGCTATTTATAACAGCAGCACTTACATAATTAGAGCCTGACAACTTACACGGTGAGCCTGAAAATTAGAGCACTTTATTTATCCATACAAACCCATAGTAATGGAGTTATCTTTAAAATTACAGAAATTGTGTTTATGGAGTATCCATAGGTGTCTCTCTGAGCCCAGCTGCTCCCTCCCAACAGCGTCTCCCTCCCGACAGCATGGACTGGTCAGGAACGCACAGGTGAAAGCTTCAGCAGCACTCTCAGTCTTCCAGGACTTACTGTGCTTTCAGCCTGGAAAAATCCCAAATTTCATTTGAGACAGATAAAGCATCTGAAGGGAAAAAGAACTGCTGGCCCTGCCCCCCCCCCAGCAGACACAAGCAGCTGCTTTTGCACCTAAGACTGTTTCTATCCATATTTACCCTGTGCTTTACCCCTTGATGAATGTGGAATCTGTCCTTTTCAAAAAAAAAAAAAAAAAAAAAGCGCCTTTAAAATAAATAAAATTAAATTTAAGCATAAATAAATAAACCAAGTGGCTACAGGAGAGTGGAACCCCCCTCTTCTGTTATAAGAACCAAATCCAGTGCTAGCCTGCTTTTCTGTCTCCTTTAGCAAGGGCACTTCTCATTTACTAGAACAGCAACAACTACAACGCCAATCAGAACACGTATAGAATGCCCAAACATGAACCTCCAGAAAAAGCTGTGATTAAACTTCCAGGCACTAATCACAAAGATTTAACTTACAGACCCTTCCCCGTTCCCCAGAGTGGGAAACTGCCCTGAGACAACATTCTCACCACTCTCCCCATCACGTTCCTACAAACCCATCACCTATCGAACAGCTCACAGACAATTACTGGCTTTTTCTGACACGAGCATCCTGGCACCAGCTCCAGCTTTGGGTAGGTGAGCACCAGGGGTTTCCACACAGGAACCACCATCCACACCCCAGCTCTCAGAGAGGCAAACCAGTCTCTTTTTGCCTCTTCAAAACTATGCCCCCAGCCTTCTGCTTCTTCCCACCCCAGCCACACAGCCCATCCCACCCAGACGATGCCACTGCCAAAAGTTCAGACCCGGGTGCACAATTCCCCGCAGGACCACGACGCCGCTCCAAACATCTCTCGGATGACCAATAGCACGGGGTTTACAGGAAGGCACATTTTCATTTCATTATAAACCTTCCCATGGATTAAAGATTTGGATGCCACAGCAAAGCAAGTTAAACATTTACTTTCTATTAAAACATCTAAATGAGAAGATTAAAACCTGTTTTACATTTAACAGAAAGGCAAAGTCAAATCAGCAGAGGAGCAGCTTAGCAGGTACTTAAAGCCAAGGGTTCTGATGCTGAGAGGTAATCAATTTAAGGAGGGAGGGATTTCTTAAAACTACGCAGAAAGAGGGGGAAAAAAATCCACATACATTTGAAAAACCCTTTCCATTATCTCTCCCAAAGAACACCGCCTCCCCAAGTCATTCTCTGCCGAGGCTAATGGGCTTGCCGCAGCAGACAGCTCTTGCCCCAGATTTCCCTGTAAAATATTTTCACAGCTTATTAGTCTATTTAGCACATTGTGTGCTTAAGCTCTTTTGTTTATTTTTCACGAGATGGCAGGAGGAGAAGATCCTATAGAATGCGTAAGGGTGTTACTGACTGTGTTTGAAGTAACAGCAGTTAGAGGTCACAGAGGTGACGCACATGACACACTTGATTGGCTTAAGAACTTACGCTCTAATTTCCTAACATCCAAGTAGTCAGACTCTGCTTGGTAACCAAAACCCACCGGCACTGTGGCTGGTCACCGCTAGGCCAAAATTCCTCTGGGAATCGGAAAGTCTCACTTTACAAAGCTAAAATCTGAGTCTGTTTGCAATAACCTGTGGCCAGTTTAACACGTGTGGATACGAGGATAGCTCGAGTTCATCAGGCTGCTGGCAAGGCAAAGCTCCAACGCTGCTTCCAGGCACCGTCCTCCCACTGTGTTTATTAGGTCAGCTTCACAATGATCCATCCCGTCAAAAGATTTAGGTGATGTGATTTAAGATGAGTGCCAAACATGCAGGGCAACATGAAGCATCCTCTCTGCTGAGCAGCCTCCATCTGACACCTGACAGCTAAAACCTGGCACAGAACAAGCACATGCAGTGATGCTAACCCAGCCAGCAGTGAACCCCCTCGGGACTCACACGGATCCCAGTCGCCAAGTTTAAGAGTGATGGAATCTTGTTTACTGGCTAATGGATTTTAGAAAACACACAGTAACACAGCTCTACCAGTTTATCTCGTTGCCATTAAAAGAATCAGAGCCCCCGTATTCTGTGTAACAATTAGATCTAGTCCCCCGCATGTTTTAGAGGTCATCCCAAAGAGAAGTCTCTACGTGAGATAGAGTTCTGAGTTTAGAAAGTTTATTTTAAAGCGAACAGCAGCAGAAGGAAGCAGAGTGGGGGGCAGAGGGGAAGCGCGAGGTTAGATCCACCCAGCAGCTCCCTTGGGGTGGGGGGTTTGTTTAAATGGGCATCCTCAATTTCTGTGAAGCAGCCACCCAGACGAAGAAAGCAGCGTGTGGGAAATGCTACTTACCTGACCTTCTCAAATAAACGTATTTTGGCATGAGTCCGTACCATACAAAAGGAACAATCTCTAAAGTATTTGAAAGAAAAGTTTTACAGCTAAGCACTAAAAAGAGCTTTCTTTGTTATTTTTCATTAGCCTTTCTGATCACGCTGAATGAAACACTCTAATTTACCAAGTACTTTAGGAGAGAACTTGGAGGTCCTACCTGCAACCAAATGGATTTTGCAGCTTATGCAGATTAAATATTCTACGTACACGCGGGTCAGTAGATGAGTGGCTCCAGGGCTCGCTGGCAAGAAGCCACACAACCCGTTAGCCACGGATGACACAGTCAGGAAGGGTTCAGCACCCACCATAAGCAGGAGGTGTGGGAACAGCCCTGGGCTTCTTCGCTGGCTACTGCTCACCTGACCCCACAGCACCCAAGCGTCAGCTTCTGGAAGTCATCACAGGCAGTCCCGACACTGTCCCCCAGCACGGGCAGTGAGGGTGCTGCCGGCAGCCTCTCCCCGCATCCCTCCCAGGGGACGATCCACACGCTGCCCGTGCTGGAACAACACAGCTTTGGCTTCCCTCGAGTCGCCGTTTCCTCAAAACTTAGATTTTCCCTGCAAAATCTGCACATTAAATGCCTTCACAGCACCCTCCTGTGGGGATTCCGCGTCCGTACAGAGACGGGGGCAGCTAGAAATGGGGCATGCGGAGGAAGTCCTCCTCCTCCTCTGGCGAGGTCAGTGGGGACCGACAGCAACAGCCGCTGTTGCCTTTGCTCCGCCGAGGACACGAACACCAGGACAGTCTCTGGCACACGCCACATCCTCGCTGCTGAGCAGGGCTGGCTGGGGTCACGGGGTGACACTGAATGCAGCGTGGCCACCAGCACAGCCCAGTGTGGGGACAGGGAACATGGGAGCCACGGCCAGCAGGGCTCCTCCGCTCAGCACCGCACAGCATGAAACTATCCACCGTGTTTGTCTGTAACTTACCAACTCATGAAGCCAAGTAATGACCAACAATTAGAAAAATACACAAATTAAGCAATGGTTCAAGCAGATTTTCCTGTAGTAACCACTGACAAACCATCACCTTGACTATTTCACTGGGGGTTTGCAATTGCTGCCTAAACGGGGCACGTTAATGTTTAGAAACCTGCCCTCAAAACTAGAGGAATCTCCATTTAGCAGAGCACTATTTTGGAAACACACTTTTAACAGTTTTCACGGTGATGCTACATTTTAATTCAGATACTTGAAAGCGTTTTTACCATAAGCCACAGTGGCTTTATGTAACACTTGGCCATCCTGATGAAAAACAGACAGTTCACTGATTTCTTAAAGGAGGAAGCCTTGAGAGTTTATAATTATTACATTACTAAACATTTACATAAAAAAAATGTTCAAACATCACCTACACTATTGATTTACTGCATTCAGAGTGGTACCAAGATAAACATCCCACAGACATCATGCACCTTCCCACTTTTTGCAAGAACACTGTCAAATCAGAGTTGAGTAAATCTCAAATCTGAATTACCGATTATCCTTTAGGTTACATAGTCAATGGACCTCACCATACTGGACTCGCAGAGTGCACACAGACCAACACGTGCAATGTGCAGGAACAACCTTCATCTGGCACTACTGGCTTTGAATCACCTCGCACAAAATTAATTAATATTAATAGATGCTGCTTCTATAGGAGCAAACCAAGTTTTCTGCTGCCCAAATCAAGAGGATTTTTTTAAACAACCTAACATGAATATTAGGTGAAGTGCATAGATACACCTGTGACAACTACCTGGTATTTTTCACGGTTTAAAGTGAGGTAAGAGCGACTGCAGGAGGGACAATATTCCCTTGTGCTTTTTCCTCCACTTAACAAGGCAAGCTCTTGCCATATGCTTATTACTTGGAAAAGACGGTTTTCACTTGTCTGAAATCACGCACTGCTACCTATCACTGAGCACTGGAGACAGGATTCTGCCACAAAAGGAACAGGTCATTTATGAAGTCAAGAGCAGAACTAGAAGAACACGCCATGCCTGTTGGCCATGGCAGGACAGAGTCAGATGCTGGAGGGCTCCAGGAGCTCTGAGCTGCTTGCCCAGCACCAGCAGCTCTGGTCACGAGGTGCACAAAGGAAAAAAAGCAGCACAAAGTTTGGGAGCAGGTAAGTGGCGGGCAGGTGCCCGGCACACTGCAGACCCTCTGGCTGGTCCTAGCTCCAGACAGAGCCGCAGCTCGTGTCAAGGCGACGTGCATGCATCGAGAGAGTGCTAAAGAAATACAAGTATTTGGTGGATTTTCAGTTATGGTTCAAAAAGTTCTAAGCCTAAAAGCCCTAGAAAAACACCTGCACTTGGAACCATTGTCTCCCTTAAATACCCCCAAACAGAATAATACAATAAGCTGCAAGAGATGGATTTTGCATTGCCAACGACTGAAATACTGCAACACACAGAATCAATCAGAAATAAACTGTCACGAGATGAGAATCTGGTTTAGAAAATTCAAGTGCAAAACTGCAATTAAAAATTGCCTTTCCATTGCTGGAAAGACTTCTCATAGTGTTATACTGGGCAGTAACTAAACCCTCCTCTCAGAAGTTAAAAATTCCCTGCCATCCTGAACCTACGAGAGAAGAAGAGCTGCTCAGCATGTCACCTCAAGCTTGCTACTGAATTCTGAGATCTATGGCTGCTCTTCCAAGGCAGAGAAAGGCTGAGGCTGATGGCGAGAGGGTGTGTGGAGGCGAGGGCTGAAATCCATCCAGCAGAACCCAGAAAGACAGAGTGAGACGTGGCAGAACAGAGTGGGCAGGAACTGCAGCAAGACAAACCAAGAACAGAATTTTTCTCGTTGTTGTTACTGTGGCATGAAATGTGCGTCCAGGGAAGGCTGGTACTGGGCAGGAGCCTCTCACCATTAACAGATGCAAGACATTACTCACTATAACTGCCATCAGAAACTACAGCATCATCTGGGCAGCAGCAGCAGCATTTTCTGGATGAGAACATTCCATTTCTACCTTAAAGACTATCATTTCTTCCTGCACTCCCCAGCCTTGCTTAGTGGCTAGTGGAGCTATTCCCAGCTACAATGAAAACGTGTCCTAAATAAATGGAGAAGAGAAAGGCAAATAAAACATGTGGTAACGAAGTCCTGCAAGCTGTAGTCTTTTACAAGAGGGAAACAAATCTCCTCATCTAGAAGGACACGTTTCCTGTCATCAAGGTCAAACCCTCCAAAGGAACTGAGGCCATGAGGTAGCACAAGGATCGGCCCCAGCAGGTGTCCCAAAGGGCACCGCTCCCAATCTGCTTTCTCCTCTGCATCTCCGAGAGAAGGCAATGCCAAAGCACAAACCCTTGTTACCAACTTACTCGTGGCTCCAACTCCTGCTACCTCAGGAGGCCCATGACCGGAGGTTAATAGATTGACTTGGGTGAAAGAGTGGCAGCGCTTTTCATTGGGAACTTACACTCAAGGGCTGCGACACCTTCCCCAGACTTCCAGGTCCCTCTCAAAGAATGGAGTAAGGCAAGTTGTGGCGTTTGTTGCATACATTCATCACAATAGGAACACCACCCAGATCGAGACTAGGTCCAAGTAATAATCACTGTAATTAGCACTTCATTCATATAATTACCAGCAGACCCCATAACATTTTACAATGGAAGTAATTACCCATATTTTACAGCTGAGGAAACAGATATTGAGTGCAGGTGAATAACTTAAAAAACTCATCAGTAAATCTGTGGCACAGCCAGAGACTGCAATTATCCTTATTCCCAGCCAAGGCTCTCCCCAATAATCCAGGCTGAGTTCACTTCTGTCTTGTGGGAAGGAATCCAGAGAAAACAAACAAACTGGAATTTCCAATGTCTAGAAGGGCTGAAAAGCAGACAAGCCAAACCTGAAGGAGAAATAAAAACACATTTTTATCACCAAACATTTTCTCACCAGAGGTCCGCAGCTAAGAGTGAAGGGAAGACAGAGGCCCCAGCTCCAGCACACACAGAAAGCCAAACGCAGGGTTTCCATTGCTATAGTTCTACTCTGTAAGCAGAGTCAAAGCAGAAGCACCAGCCTGAGGCAGGGAAGGCTGCCCGATGGCGCCAGCTTACCCCTCCAGCCATCAAAGACCTTAATGCATTTGAGAATTTAAAGACTAAAGCAACAGCAGTAATTAAATTATTGAAGGACTTTGCAAAACAATATCCACACAGAGCAGCAAGCAGGGTGAGAAGCTGGGAAATCCACCCCAGCCCCAGAGGAGGAGGAACTCCCCATGGAGCCGGCTGCAGGGCAGCAGTGGTCCTGTGGCTGGGAGCAGCTGCCCGCCTGCTGGAGCCGTACTCGGGCTGTCCTCCAAAAAGAGAAGTTTCCCTTCCCCTCCAAGCACCAGAGCAACAGGATTCTCACCTAGAAGCCGCCAGCCCTAAACCCAATCCGTAGCGGACAGCTGCCCATTAGTTAAGGTTCCTGTGTACAGACGGATCCTGTACGGAGAGCTGCGTTTTCTCTCCTACAGACTTTGGGGGTGGGGGGAAGCGAATAAATCTCTCCTGTGTATACTTTTTCATCCTGCATGTTTGGAGGAGTTTTATTATTAATAGAAAAGAAACAATGTTTGCTTGCGTTTGCTGATACATCTGTTTTTCCAAGTAGCCCAGACTGAAGTGAGCGATTTGTCTGCTGCCGATGTATATTTTATTAAATGAAGAGCACATGCAGATGATAGATACGCGAGTGTCTATTAGGCTGAATAAAGCAGATTAGGTTAATCCAACCCCAGCTGCATTACCTGAACTGCGAGACATGCAATGTTCTAAATCTAGCAAATGTGCCAAGGATTTCTCTGCAGCCGTTTAGCCGTATGTTAAGGTTAGCATATAAAAGCACCCAGCAGAAGACGACACCCCCCACACTTCAAATTTAAGACTCATTTCAGGAGTGGATGTTATCAGTATTCTGGCTTTGAATAACAGAAAAAGCTCGTAAGCAGGAACAAATCTCTCGACAAACTATTCTCTTAATATTTAAGAAGACAAGTGTTTTGCTTTGCCAACATTGTGCAGCATTTGTGTAGTTCTTTCATTAAGTGTTTGAAGAAAATACGTATTTTAGTTCCTGTTCAGTAAAAAACAAGCTCAGTAAAATGAATGAAGTTCCATCATCCCTTGCCCTAAGCTGGACAGTTGTTGGGATCACCCAGCAGCACTGCAGCAGAGACAGGCTTTAATCTCAGGTCGATGCTGGTGCTGGTGCTGTTAATGAAGCAGCTTTTCTTACAAATATTGACTTGTTGTTTATACAGGAAACAGAGAACAATGCCTTTCTAAGCGCTCTACCTCCTCCATCCTCAGCAGCTCCAGCATCCTGGAAGCCCGTGTGATACCTAAACAGGGATAATCCATATTCATTACACCAATTTCTGTGAATAACCATCTGCAGCTAACAGACCACTTGGAAAAATTGTAAGCATCATCCTGCGTCTCCAGAACGTCTGGGGAGCTACACCAAACTACCTCCATCGCTAAAAGCGCTTATGAAAAGACAGGATGGGCATGGCAAAATATCTCCTGAAACAAGAAATTCTAGCCATCTTTTAATCTCGGGTGGGTTTATATTACTGACTCCAATTGCCAACATTTTTTATTCCACTGGGTTGTTTTTTTCCCCTCACTATTTGTTCTACCAGGAGGCAGCTGAAAGCCAGCCCTCTGTGCAGAGGAGGGAGATTCCCTTTGGTTTCCAGATGTCTAAATAAAAGGTTTTTAAAAAATGACTTTCCTAGAAAGTCAAGGCGTTCACATCTAACTGTTGCTGATGTAAAATGTGCATTACAAGGAGAAGAATAGTCTTCGAGGAGTTTTCTGGGGCAAAATAAGTATTTTTTTTCCACCGATTTTTACAGACACTATTCTGAAGCTGAAGAAATAGCTTGAGATGACTCTGGAGGATCATACTTGTGAGGCTGACAGGCAGCATTAAAACCAGAGTAAAAGCCGATCCTATCTATCCAAAACACGCTTGATGTAAGAGCAGCAGCCTTGTGTACCAGAACTCTAGGCCTACAAAAACTATTACAGCTAAAATTTGGAACAGGAGAGGAAAAGGCAAAAGCCAAGAGAACACTTCAAACACTGATGGAAGCTGTGGCTGTCCGCCTTGGCTCCGAACCACTGGGTCAGAGAAACACGTACTGCCACGCGGAGAACACACTGGTCAGCAGAACGTTGTGAGTGCTGGGTTTGATTTGATCACCAGGTGATTTTAATAGCTGACTGCAAACAACAAAGCACACTTTAAAAAACAACATCTGGCTGTTTAAGGACAAAGACTTGGTGCTGGAAGTACCACCTTCTCAAGCACAGATGCTGACTATAAACCGAAGATGCTTCCTGAGACAGATTCTGGTGATGACAGTGCATCCCACTGCTCAGGGGCAAGCCTGCTGGGGCACAACCCTTGCAGGGCACTTGTGGGTAAATGAGGCAGCTGAGGCTCAGCCCAGGAAGCAGCAGCCCCCCAGCACATACTTCAGTGGGGCTGGCTCCAGCCTCTGTTTCTCCAGGAAAAGTACTGCCAGGAGGGATTTCAGGTGGGCTTTGGGCTCCTCCAAAAGAGGCCAGACAGGGGCAGTGGCCAGGAGAGGTCAGTGGAGCTGGCCTCTAATATGTGAACAGCTCGCTACAATTTTGATCTGTACTTCTAATGAACGATATAAAGTTTTACAAGCATCAACAAGGCTCAGAGAGGACCTAAATCCATTTCAGTGCTCATTTAGCAGCTTCATCTGTGTGCAATTAAAACTTCAGCATTAAATGTTAGAGAATAGAATAATGAGACACTTAAAAAATACTCTGTACTTCAGTGGGCCATGCTCAGTGGATTTCATATGATCGTTTACAAGATAAGACTAGAATCTGGCCAAACCCTGTCTTACACTCATTATCCTTTCAATAGAAAATTGGAGAGAAAGAGCTACTAAACTTTGGGGGCTTTAGGATCCCATGTACACACAACGCTGGTTCTTTCAGCAATCTGTGTTTAAAGCACATCTCAAAGCATTGATAACTTTCCTTTTGGCTTCGTGATAATGTAAAAATAAGTGTAAATTGAGTTTCAACTGAGAATTTAATTTTGCTCTAAAGCCTAATTTTTTATTAAAAGAGCTATCAGTTTCAAGCTGATGGTTAGGAAAAGTTATCTTCAGGACAGGGAACAAATTTTTAACAATAAAGCATATTTCTCATTCATAAGAGTATCTTAAGTGCTCCCATGATTACACTGAGCTATCAAAGTGTGACGGGAGGGGACATGGGGGGGGATGGATAGAGATGGACACACCAGCATGTGTTTTACTGACCAAAAGAACTGCAGAGAAATGCAAATTAAAACCAAAGATGTACAGAAATATCAAAATAAATTAGATTAAGTAGTGGAAAAACACAGGTCAAAAAGAAGTAATGTACTATACAAGAAACATACAAACAGTTAAACTTAAAAAAAAAAAGGCAAATCCAATGAAAATCACATACTTTGTATTTTTTTAACAACTGAAATAATTTTTATTCAAGAAAAGCCAATATTACATATCCTCATAGAAAGAAAAAAGACATTTGGGGAGGTCAAAGAATGCTACAGTTTAAAACGATGAAATGTTACAGCTTGCACACCAAACTTAAAAATGAAACGAAATAAAAAAAATGAAATGGTTACCAAAGTAATGCAGGTCAAGGGATCAAAGGTGAAGGGTCACACATTATTAAAAAGAAATCCAAAAGGGCGTCTGCATCAAGATCTCTGCAAAACAAAGGAGCTTCAGTGAGTAAAACCAGTACCTCCCGCGGATCCCATCACAGCTCCCAACGCACACACAGCCCGCGGCAGCACCCGCCGCCGCCCTGCTCCCACCGGCACCGCACGGCCCGGCACGGCCGCCCCTCCACGGCCTCCACCACCCTGCGCACGCAGCTCTGGCCGGAGCTCCTGCAGATCGGCTTGGCTGGGTTTTGCGTAAACCTCCCTGGAGAGTGGCTTCTACCAGCCTTGCCTTCCATTGCCATATTGGCGCACTGGTTTCTTACTAGACAAAAAAGGTCCCTTCCGACCCAAAACATGCTATGATTCTACAAAAAAAGGTGCTTTCAGAGCCGGGGATAAGCCCAGGCTGGCTGCAGTGCCTGAGCTGCATGGCACAGAGCTGCTGCCCGGCCACGGCACCGACAGCTCACCTTCGACAGACCCTCGACCGCTCGGTGAGAACACCGACGGCCGGCAATGCAGCTCAGGTCATCTGTTTGCAGGTAAGTACTACGCATGCTTTTTCAAGCATTTGCTTTACTCATTGTAACTGGAAATCTAGTAATTATCGACACGCGCACGCTCAACTCCTAGCATTGCAGCGCGCTGGTTTAATGCTACAATAAAAAAGTAATTCAAATGTGGTTACCAAGACAAAGGCCTCTCCCTCCTGGAATTTCAATTACATAGAACCTATAAAAAAAGCTTTGGTACCCGCTTCCAAGCAAGATGCAGTCAATTATCTATACTAAATTTATGCAGGGAGTGTAATATTTACATCAGATAACATTAGGAGAAAGACGCCCACCAAGGGCATTACAGCCCGTTCCGCTTCAGCGTCTCTCCCCCTGCCTGTGAGGCGTTAAGTTTGGGGAGCCTTCCATCTGGACCGAAACAGCCTCATGCTCGAGGCCAAGAAACAAACCCACCCCACAAAACCATGTCTTTCTAGGGCAAGGAAGCCATGAATGACAGAAAATCATCACATTCCAAGCTGAAGGATCTCTTCTCCCTGTATGCTTCTCCAGAAGACATACTGTGTCTCTCTGCATCACTCCTGCTGCTCTACATGTATTGTGGTCAAGAACATGCTGGAGAAAGCAGGAAGGTCTGGACTTTAACACCCCCCCCATCAGAAGCAGTGTCTCACAAGGTCTCCTGCTGAGTTACTGCCCCATGCTGGAGTTAAAACTAAGTTCTTGCCATTATTTCCAGTATTTATCAATTCCAACTTTTCAGAACCAAACCAGAAAGTCTTTTTCTGCTGATATTTCACCCGTGTGCTGAGGCTGGGGCTGCTAATCATGATCTACACTGCAGGCTTGCAAGACAATCTCATTTTGGAGGAAAGCAATCTGGGAACCAAGCGACTTAGAAATAATTTGACAACCAAGCCACAGATTCGTAGTGACTCAGCAGCTAATGAAGGCTGGAAGGAATTAGCGTGAATGGTATGACCGGGAAGACCCCACACCTCGGGAACTCCTCAAAGGTGAGAGATGGGCAGCGAACACGGTCACCCAAAGGCTGCCTGGCCTGTGCCACACGAGGACTGACAGAGCCACAGCCCTGGCGCCAGCCTGAGGCCCCTCCCCACTTCTTCGGTAACGCGCAATTTGCGGAAATTGAGTTCTAGGTGAGTCCAGGCACATTTCACCTGTGGGATGGAGTCTGAGCCCCAAAGCCCAACCTCTCACCAGCACTGTGAACTCCACTGTGCTGTCCACCAGCCAGCCAACACCCCCCTGCTCCTGCCTGCACAACCCACGTCTGTGTCCGAACAGCGGGGTAGAGCTGCCACTTCCAAAGAAATGAACACAATGACCTTTTTTAATTTCTCCCCTATTGCAAGAGATTTCTCCCTGCTCCCACTCTCCCCACAGGCACACATTGTTCCCACCAAGGATCACTTTTGTTGCAGGAAAAAAAAATCCCACCACCTGGTTTCACTCTTAGTCCTTTTTCTGAAGTACTACCTCTTCTCTTTCTTAAGTACTACCAAAATTTTTGCTTTTATTGGCACTAATTTTTCCTTCACATCTAGTTTTTCATCTAAATTCCCTGATTTTTCTCTTCAAAATGAAACAGACACACTTGGAAGTGGTGAACACAAGACCGGGAAGACAGGATTTCAATCACTTACAAAATGTAATATCCTCAGTTTCCATTCATTTGACAAGCGAACCAATTCATTTCTTTTTATATATGCCAGTCTCTGGCAGAGAGACACTTAAATTGACTTTGTAAATTGACTTTGTTGTAACATTTTCCTTCTAAAATGCAGTACAAAGTACAACTTGCATAACGCACCAGTGAGTATTTTACTCAGTGCTGGGCAAGGCAGAGACCCAGCTATGTGATGCAGCGGCACCTACCACTGCTGCTGGTGTTCCTGTAGCTGAACAGCTAAATAATCATTCTATCAATGCACTCTGCTGGTGCTTTCACGGTTGCAGAAGGGTTTCTGTACACTGTTAGCTCCCAGCTTCTCATTCCCCTACACCAGATTCCACCCTCTTTCAGTACTACTTTTTGTGGACCATTAAAAAGGACGAGGTCCAGCAGATGATGCAGGTCAGGAAAAGCACACGAGGCTAAGCAGCTGGAGAAGATAATATTCCACCTTATTCTCCTGCATTCCTAAAGCAAGCTATGATACTTTGTGGTTTTTTTTTTTTAATTGTGTTACATATACAGTGGAGAATGGATTCAGAGACTAGAGCCTGGACACGCAGTTGGTGCTGCTGAACTGCAGCCGCCTACACAGCGCACTTTCCACAGAGGAACCTGGAGGTGCCTGACATGGCGAGATAAACAAAGTCCCTTCCATCTGAAATAGCCTCTGAGGTTTGCTGGGGGGGTTTGCCCTTGTACTCACGAACTGCTTCTCACCCGCTCGGTCACTCAGTGCAGCACACAACCCAGCGCACCCATTGCCCCGACACAACAAACAGGCAGCAGCAGCTCTACGTGCAGGAGCAGTGGGGCATTTGCCATGAAGCCTGTGTCCAAGGCATTGCCATGGGAGTGCTCAGACCAAACTGGACCAACACAGCTCCAAACTAATTGTTAGACTTTCAAAACCTGTAAAAACATCCAGAGGTTACTAGTGACAAAAAGCCAGAAGTTAAATCATAGAATGGTTTGGGCCGGAAGGGAGCTTTTAAAGATCGCCTCGTTCCACCCCGCTGCCACGGGCAGGGACACCTACCACTAGACCAGGCTGCTCAATGCCCATCAAACACCTCAGCCCAAGTATCATCAGCATTCTATGCTTTGTGTATAATATGCTGAAACTATGAAGTAGTATTTTTTCTTTAGCTATCATTAAGTGCAAAATAGTTAATTTAACTCAGGCAAACAAATACGCTTGGAAAACAAAAAACAGGAGGGCAGTACACTACCCAAACCGTGCAACTCCTCTGTTCCATCTATAGGATTGAGGCTGGTCCCAGCACTCTTGACACATTGACTGCGCAGAACTGCACCACCAGCCATTTTCAAACACTTATCATACAACCACAGCATCAGTCCTAACTTTAACAAGAGGGAAGGGAAAACAGTTAGGTTTTCCTCAGAGGAGACCAAGGAATCTGAGAGCATGAACAGCATAGCAGGTACCACTGCTTTTGTTTAAAAGTGCCAGGAACGGTAACCTCTCAATTCTGCTAAATCACTAAGCCTGCTCACAACATTTACTAATTATGTAAACATGACTGAGAAATTGCAAAAGCAAAGCCAGTAGCAGATTTTCTGCTTTGTACATTAAGCAAAGCACAGAATTTCATTAATTTCCCAAATAAATACATAATGAAGTGCTTCTGTTAAAGAGAAATTTCCGTCTCATTCACTGATCAGCCTTAAATCATAATCCCACACGCAGCGAGAGAAGCCGCCCACACGTGCCAGACGGCATCCGTCAGGTGTACACACAGTTTACTCCTGACTCTGTTCCAGGCGGGTGTGAACGTTATTTCCTTTTGATTTCACTTTCAGAGCTTCTTCTGATCCTTTAAAGACAGTGGGGTTTTCTCACACTTCTGTTGTTGGCCAAGAGGATGGACACATTTTGGAAAGCACAGAACAATGGTCTGGTAGAGCAAGCACCCAACCAGCCAGCAGACCAACTCAGGCAGGACATGCCTCACCCAGCTTGCAGAAGAAACCACCACTGAAACAAGGCATGCGAATCAATACCAACGTTCTGGATCTTACACGTGCTCTGGTTGTTCCAGCACCTAGCAAACATTTTGCCCTCATCTAGGCACTTCCTTTCGCTCACAAAACCCTACATTCACTTGTTTGAGCACAAACCTAATGGCAACCCCATGTGCCAGACCAACAGTGGCAGGAGATGTTAAGCAAGCAGCATGCACAAGCCGGACAGCGGCCACCTCCCCCGCTACTCCTCCAGTGGAGCAGCATTTTGTGGAACAGAAAGCAACAAAACTTCTCGCAACACCATTTGCAAATACCACTGTAATATTTTGTATTCAGTGATCACATGGGCAGCAGGCAATTAGTCAAAATTAAATATTCTCATTGCTCTTGAGAGATTACAGAACCGATGCAGATCACAAGGACATTCCAGCTTTGTAAGCGCTCCACAGCCACAGAGCACTCACAACAGCCAGGCTCAGGCTTTGGGAAACTGCGCTCGAGCGAAACACATCTGAGTTAACTTGAGCTTGATAGAAAGCATCAAACAGAACACAACAAGTAACTTCACAGTCCTCAGGAAACTGTAGTGAGCACTGCTGCTTTCCCAGAGGGCTCTGCCATCCTGATGGTGCATCAGACAGGAGATGCTGACCAGGCCAGAAACCCCTTCGTCACTCTGACCAGGGGGATGATAAAAGCCCACCCCACAGGCTTGATCAAGCCCAGGAATTTATACTACTTTGGTCAATAAGGTTCAATCTGGTAGAGCAGCCAAGTGTTACAACACACCGTATCGACCAGGGCAGCCTTCAAACAAAGAGGCGTTTTAAGTTTTCAGACACATAAATTAATTCTAAAAGGCACTACACTGCACTGCTCCATCTTTACGCAGAGCGGCCCTTTGCTGAAGGAGTCATGGCAGTAACTAGCAGCCTGACGCTGCTCTGCCAGGGGCCGAGGGGGAACTGGAGAAGCAAGGGGCAGACAATGTGTTTTCACCTACTCCTCACGAGCACTAAACAGCACAGTACCCAGCCCAAACGCGCGAGACTTGCTTCCCAGAGCAGTCTGGGTCCCTTACATCCTTCAGGCAACTCTCCAAACCTTCAAGATCTTCCCTGTGCTTTAGAGAAAAGATGAGAAATAACCTGATGTCGAGTGTAAGAGAACATCGCTGTTGCACAAGCAAAGGAAGAATGCAAGACGACATTGGAGATGCCAGTGAGTACGTGCCTCAAGGTCCCCAATGCAACAGCATTAAAGAATTTCTTCCTATGCTGAATGCTCAAATAGAGAGTTTTGTCATTGCACTTACTTGCATCCTACCAAGCAATAGCTGGGCCTGAACCGTATAGAGAGATGATGCTAACACTGGAAAGCGGGCACTTCTGCCCTGCCCCTCCAGAGCGGACTAAGCACACGAAGCAATTACCTTTTTTTTTTTTAATACCCTGGAAATTCCAGGCTTTGCCCAACAATGAAAGTAAATATAGATTACCATCAGAAACAAAAGCCCTAGGTAGCATTTTACATTTCCAATGTTTAACTTTTCCTTCTTTCTCGTACTGTGTCATTAAGTGTTTACAAGGATGATTAATGACTGCAGCTGCCAACTCCGTTAATGAAAGGCATCTCTGCTCACTGCTGCAATCCCACGTTTGGCAGCACCATGCAGAGACAAGGTTACCCCAGCACCCTTGAGCCCCAGCACCCACCCATTCTGCTCAGAGCACCACGGCCTGGGAAGCTCCTGATCCCAGATAACCCAGGCCCTTGACAGAAAGCATCAGGCTGCATTTCCTGCAGACAGTTTTTTGCTGCCCAAAGTGATTAACAATTATTGAGCCCACGATCTGCGTCACCACTGTTAGGGGACGAGGCGCATGGGGAGCCCCGATAGCTGCCAGGTGCAGCGGGAGCTCGGCTGCACACCCAGCAGGACCCGCAGACACCCACTCAGCACAGCGCTGCTTTGGGAGCGTCTGCCCCGCTCCCCAGGAAGGGACCTGAGCCGCGGTGCTCCCAAAACGCACGCTCGGTGCGCACCGTGAGCGCGCCAAGCTACACGTGACACCACGCTACGGGAGGTCTTCTCTCCATCCGCTCACTGAACCCAACACAGACCTGCACTACACAAACACTGAACTGGTTCAAAAAGAATGACAGCTGAAACCCCACAAGCAAGGAACTCCCTCACACGCACAGAGCGTTGCGGAATTTTCTGGCAATTAACTGATTTGTCCTAATGTGAGAAATCATATGAAAATCCCCTTTCTATCCTCCCCCAGAGCAAGAGATATAAGCACACATACACACACTTCCACAGGCATCTTAAAAAATGTAAATCTGTAATTAAATTGCTTGACTAAACTTATGATTTTGTATCTCTGGTTAAAAAAAAAATGAAATAGAAGGAAAACTTCCTTCACTATGAAATATAAAACCACTATAAACTTGATTTAAGACAAGATGACATCTTGATATGGAACTATATTTCCATCAAACATTTCAGTTAAAACTGCATAATCTGATGGAAACCAAACATCTCAATAACACGTTCCAAGCATTTTTAAATGCTCCAATTCTCTTGCTGCTCGTAGCATTATTTTACTAAGTGTAAAGTCAACCACAGCCTACTCAGCTCTCGAAGGATATTGTTCCTCCATCCCAATTACCCAACCCAGAGCAACATACGACCATTACCCTCAATTTGCAGGGAAAAAAAAAAAAAGCTCTCAGAAAAAGTTATTTGCACATTCCTACGGTGACTGGTAGAGGAAAGAACAAAGCCCAGCTGCTCCTTGACCTTTGTGTTCAGCACGACAGTGTCACATCTGCAGATGCAAGGTGACCACCAGCCGGCCAAGCTAAGATGCCGGCACACGGCAAACACCGGCCGACACTGCCGACCAGCCCCAGCAGCTGGAAACCCCATGGCACTGGATTTCAGGGAGCTGCAGAGGCACAAGGACCACACTTAAGGTTCCTTGAAACAGCCCCATACAAAGGGGCAGACGAAGCAATGCTTACGGGTTTCCGAAAGCAGCCGGGTTGTAGCCAGGTTAGGAGCGCAGGCGCCGGCCGCCCCTTGGGATGCATCCCACAGCACGTCCGGTGCTGTGCCCCACACCCACTCCCACCATGCTCGCGCTCTAGACAAGTCTGTGGTGAGACCAGACACCCCTGACTTTGTCTGAACACATACAAGTCAGAGGGAGGACAGCAACGTCACAGACGTGTTCAGATCTCCAAGTTACAGCATACATTTTATTTCTTTATTTGTTTCTTTTATACATTTTACTAAGCTTCCCTGTGGGTGAGACACCACGCGAACAGTGCCAGGGATTCTGAAAATAACATGAAGATTCCACAAGTACTACTGCATAAAACACATCCTTTTCTTCTGCGATTTACAACTTGTGCCTTCACCAGCAGACAGAACACCTCTGTGCTGGGATGAGTTCCCTCAGGAATGACTCTGAAATGTAGCTCAACATTCACTTTTTCAGCTTCCACCTCTCTCTGGGCCTCCCACAACTTTTTTGCCTCAACATCTTTACAGGCCTCCCACATCTTTCATCATCTCTTTCTTGACCTCCCACAGTTTTTGGCCTCCACTCTCAGCCCCATATTCATACCTGGGTATCAGTCTAAAATCCACGCCAGCCTGCACCAAGGGAGCCATCTCCACCAGCGCACTGGTAAGGACAGCCTGAGAAATACCTTCTCAGGAAAATGTGAAGCTTTAACTCTCTTCAGTAATACTTGCATACTACGAAAATTCATCAGAAAGCACTTCCTTCACTCTTAGTAAAAGCACATTATGAAAATCTTCCATTTCTTGGAAAAAGACAGTTGTGTTGAAATTACCTCTTGTCATTTTCACTGAATGGAAGTTTTTATATTCGGTATGAGCTCTATGAAATTGAATGAGGACTCGGTGCAGGATTCTGCACCTGGGATTGGATAATCCTGGTTATATGCACAAGCTGGAGGACAAGAGGCTGGGGAGCAGCCCAGGAGAAAGAGCTCTGGGGGCTTGGGTTGATGGCAACTTGAACATGAGTCAACAGTGTGCCCTAGAAACCCAAAGGGCCAACCATGTCCTGTGCATCAAGCACAGCATCACTAGCTGGTCAAGGGGGGGCAACTGCCCCACTCTACACTGCACTTGTGCAGCCCCAGCCCTGTGCGCAGTTTTGGGCACCTCAATTCATGAAGGACATCAAACTATTAGTGTGGCCAGAGGACAGTGAGAAGATCGCAAAAGGTCTCAAGGGCAAGACTCAGGAGCAGCTGAGGTCACTTGGAAAATGCTGATGGGAAACTTCATTGATGAGCAGCAACCTCATTTCAGGCCACACCTTCCTCAAGAGGGACAGTGGAAAGGCAGGTGCCAATCTCCTCTCTCCAGTGTCCAGCAATAGGACACGAAGAAATGGAATGAAGCTGCATCGCGAGAAGTTCAGACCAGACATTAAGAAAAGATTCTTCACTGAGAGGGTGGTCGGTCACTAGAACAGGGTCCCCAGGGAAGTGGTCACAGCACCAAACCTGTCAGAGTTCAAGGAGCATCTGGACAACACTCTTAGTCATCTGTTTTGGTTTTAGGTAGTCCAGCGAGAAGCAAGGAGTTGGACTCAATAACCCTTATGGGTCCCTTCCAACTTGAGATATTCTGATTATTTTTCAGTTATATCTTAAGAAAGCTTCAAGTTTTGTAACACTGAACAGAATTAAACTTCCAGGTTGGGAGTGAGGAGAGAAATAAAATCAGTAAGCTAAGCTCCCTCCTCCCCTGTAAGTAACATCATTTTTTCAAGACTTTGTCTAGGCACAAGACTGATATTTTTTTATTTTTCTCCCCCCCTGCCCCGAGCTAACGAGTCCAAAAAGTCTCTGGACACAAGAAAAGCTCTTCTTTTTAAGTAACATAAAAGGGAAACTGCAACTGCCACGCTGCATATGCTGGCAGAGACCGCACCAGTAATAATCCACATACAGAACCAGCTCCCTGTCCCCACTGCGTGGCAGCCACAGTAACAGATTTTGGAGGAGAGAGAGAAACACAAGTGTGACAAACCTGACATTCAACAAGGCAGAAGCAGGTTAGTTTGGTTTTTTTAATATGCCAGCTAATGATCTGGGATTATTAGTAAACAATCCATCTAGAACCAAGGCACGACATAAACCTACATCAGCAATATGCTGGCAAGCACCATCAAACCCCTTCACACTCCCCCCCCTAGAATGCTGGCACGTCCTTCAGAAGGAAGGTGACGCTCCCAAGTTTTTCTTCTAGTCTGATAGCACCTACACTTCCCCTTTGCATCACGCTTGGGAATAATCACGATTTTCAGCTATATGATTAACTTTGTTTGCCACATTTTGTACCCTGGGAGGTCGCACACACCAGACATGGTTCAAAAAGAAAAGCTGAAAGCCTGTGCCTGTCAACATATACACACAGCTCTAACCTGGGGACAGCAGGAATACTACAGAAGAGACCGAAAACCAACAGGCTGTTTCCAATAACAAGCAGCACCATTCTGCAGAGCGCTTTCTTCCTCAACTTCATCAAAACACCACCTTTTAGAGCCACTGGCATCACCATCACTCCACACCCTGTCCACATTGGTAAAAAAACACTGTCACAGGATAAACTGCAACCCACATTTTCTACAGTTTACATTTGAATTCAAATGACCCAAGAGCCAATGCCAGCAACTCCCCAAAAGACCCGATTAATTCCGTCACAGTACTTAGTATGATAAAAACAGAGACTTGACTTTTAACTTTCAGACAAAGCCGGGGGGGTGGGGGGGGTGAAGGACTCCGACTCTGAAATCAAACACACATGAAGTGATCCTTATTTGGCTCTGCATTCAGCCTGATGCTTGCAGCCGTTACGCTCGCGAGTACGGTTCTTAACACGTCGAGATGTTACAAATGATTGATTAGAGGGCCAAGAACAGTTTGCTTGCAACAGGCAGATACTAACTCGAGTTTTACACTAATTCCCCTAAGATAATTTTTTCTATTATTAAATGATTTGCACAAATATGACAAAGGTACCATAAGGTAGTGCTACCAAGAACTAAACCTACACTGTGGGTACCACTGTGTACCTCCCGGCCTTGGTGCCCAGAAGGAATAAAGGCCAGGGACTGCAGACCTGACTGGATTGTTCTTTAGCTCTAACTTGGTCCACCAAACACCTCAATCTAAACCATGTTTCATTTCAAGAACCCAAGCACAATGTGTTAATGGGAGATATGCAAACTAGCAGATTCAGAATAACTGATACCAAACCAGCTAATTTTAAACAATTTTGACATGTCAGTAAGTTGGTACAAGACTTGACTCTTTGAAAACAACACACACGAGCAATTGGCACTACTGCTATGATAGTAACCAGCTTCCACATGTGCCTTCAAGTCTAGTTTAAAGCTCACTTTCAACATGTAATAGGATTTTATTATTTAAACAACAAGTTCCAGAGCCAGAAAATACATATTCTGTAACTTACATGGAATGCTCTCAAGAAATAATCCATGACCATCGAGCAAGCCGGTACATTTAAGAATAAATAAGAGATGTAACTACCTCATTAGTGTTCCAGCGGTGCCTCTCTTTCGGTAAACTTGAACATTTTGGTAGACATTCAAGCAGCTTCTTCGGTAAAAAGATTTTTACATGACTGCCATTGCTGTTCCCATGATCATCTAGAAAGAAGAGGAGACATGTGATGTATACACAGGAGAAGTGGTTTCCACCAGGAGTCCCCAGCCACAGCGAGGCTTGGAAACCCCCCTCGGTTCCCTTGTCAAAGAGCAGGCAATTTGTCACTGCAAAGAAGTTGAAATTGCACCTTTATTTCAGAAATATAAACAGTTTAATTCCTTGTGGTTGCGAAGTTTGAGAAGCGCTTTGATGGATTTGTGCACAAGGAGCCTGTGTGTGCTTACCTGTACCTATTTTAGCTTATTATTTCCCTCAGTGACAAATTTTACAAGCAATAGCGACAAAACGTTATAGAAGCTGTGACCACAGCGGTATGACCTGCCAGGAAAGTCGTAAATGAAGTTCACACTTGACAGGATTTGCAAGTAAATAAGCACAGAGCCCCAGTACCTGCTATAATTTTGTCAAGCTGCAGCAGAAATGCAACTCAAGGTCTATTAGTTCATTCAAAACTAAAATGTGCCGTACTCGATTAAAAACAGGTTACTTTTCTTTCCATGGACAGCTCACAAAGTCAGTGTAGCTCCTCAACATGAGAGTGAGGTAGAGGGATAGAAACCTTCCTACCTCAGCATACCTGGGGGTCTCAAAACTTCTTCAGGAACACTGAAGAATACAGAATTATTTCCTTTTTTTTTTGTGGTTGGTTGTTTTGGGGTTTTGTTCTGTTGGGGGGGTGTGTGTGTTTCCTAAAATGTAGAAGGTGCATCAAATACCCCTAAAAAACAAAAAGAGACCCAAAAATCCCTGAAGTCAAATAAGAACCCACAGAAGTCCCAGAAGCATTAGCTTGGTTACGTCTCCCTGCACCCCTCCACCACCACCTGAAGAATCAGAGCACCATGAACCATGCCTATTTACGGACAACGTAAGTCACTGCAGAGAAGGGAACCAAAACAGCAGGGTAAGACACCCCAGCTAGGGCACAGGACCTTTACTGGTTTTCCTTCTCGAACCCACCATCTCTACCTTCTTCCACTATTCTCCCACTCCACATGACAGATACTGGGCAGTGGTATACTGGAGGTACAGGTGGTTTACCCTACAGAAGTAATTTATAGTCATTTCCCATTTGGAAGTGTACAGAAAAAGGATATTAACTTTTTTCTTTTACACATCTAATCATTTTATGCCATTAAACAGATGCCAGCATCATGATGAAACTCCTCCGCAATTACATACAAGACAGACCTCTCTCGCGACCTGCAGCAAAGCAGAGCGAGCCCGTCCCGCAATCACTGCGGAGAGCGGGCCAAGAGCGCACACCAGCAGCCAGACATCCCCGGTATTTTTAAAGCTTGATTATACTCTTGGATGTGTCAAGTTCAACAATATACATGCTGTTAAATCAACTACTCGTGCAAGCACAGCAGATGAGTTTACAAGATAAGCAGCGATGTGTATGATAAACGTGAGCTGCTCTGTAATTTATGAGTCCTGAGCACTCCGTGAGTTATTGGGACTCTTCCTGTACGGCTGCGTTAGAATCAACGGGGCTGCCACTCCCATACTTCTTCCTGTGCGGACGAGCAGCCGGGTGGTTTTGATCTTTGCTGGACTGATAAAGAAATTGTGAAGAAGCTTCTCTCAATCAGGTTTTCTTGTACTGCTCCAGGGTTTCTAGCTTGACATTGAACATCTCAGGCCGTTACTCTACAGGGCTTTTTGGACACATCTTTTTCCCAGTCAGTGTTCCGCATGCGTCACCATCACCTTTGTGATTTCACACCATGATCTGCCACTCAAAGCTTCATGAACACACGTCACAACACTTGGGGTTATCCGCAAAGTCACCAGCTCGCTTGGGTTCAAGAAGGGAGCCAGGCAGGGCCCTGCTGCAACAGCAGCCCCCAGCCATTTCCACCTGCACCTACAGACCCACCTTCCAATTTAGCTGGTACCTACTTAACATTCCCTACATCAATTTTATACCGTTTTCATTTCTCATTCAAAATATTGCATTGCACTACATTCAATTCATTAAGGCAGCAAAGTATTTTACAGCACACATTATTGCTTTTATCAGCCAAACTACATCCCCAGTTACATCTCATCAGCTTATTTTCCATGGGCACATTTTAATTGACATTAATTGTATTACTTCCCCTTACCTCCGTATCAGTCAAGTCCTCTATCATTCATTCCATTATTTTGCAAGGCTGGCAGACCTCTAATTATTCAGCTCATTTTATTAACTTTCTTCCACTGTCATCAATTATCAGTATTATTAATCCAGAAAGTGCCTATGGATAATAGATCCCTTAAAAATGTTTTTAGAAGTTATCAGAACTTGCTGACTCTAAATATTCCAACTCCTGTTGTGAGCATCTCACACCTTGGTGTTATTATGGCACTGGAAGGTCATTTTCATCACCCTGCAGTGTGATTCCACCTCATGTATGCGTCCCTTTTCTGTGTTTAGCGACAACATTTTCATCCCAAAAAATCCCCAACACGAGGAGCAACTGCCACCCGTGTCGATCAGACAGGCCCTTCATTAAGGGGTCCTCCAGCCGTGCAGTCAGAACGACACACAAGAACCACATTATGGCAAGTGAATCCTAAATCAAATCACCTCTAAAACAGGTTTAACCTTGGAAAAAGTACAAAGTCGGCCAACGAACCATGGGGATTAAGGACAAAAAAGTGCCGTGCCCCAAACACGCCCACAGGCTCGTTTTAAAACTTGCTTTTCTGCCCACTGGAACCATCCCTGACATACTCCCACACAGAGGAAGATAAGTCCATGAAGATAAAATGGGAAAGCTGAGCACAGAAGACGAGGATTGCTCTCCCAGCTGCACTACCGGTGCCGGCACTTGGTCACTCCTGGACCTCCACACCATGATTCAGCTTCCTTCACAAAGGGCTTGCTATCAGCAGGTCACCGAGCATCACACGGGATCCATCATCCTCACCTACAGACTGTCTACCAAGAGTTGACATTCCCTCAAAACAACTATTGCTTTGCTGCTTGTGATCCTCACAGATAATGACCCAACCCTTCCAATGAAAACAAATATAACTTCAGGGAGGTGAAGAAAAAAAAAAAAAAAATGGGGCTGTCCTTTGGCTTGAATCAAATCTGTCATTTCTAGTCAACCTGGCGTACTCGCTCCCCTACCACTGTGAGAGGAATACGAACCCACACCGCTCTGTGTCCCCGCCCAACTCTGAGCAGGCAGCACACTCCAGAGGGAATATCTTACATTTATTTAGAACTAAAATTTCCTCTGTAGCTAAAAATAGAAGCTGCAATTTCACAATGCTTATTTGATTTTACTGTGCAAATCCAGGCTAGATCTGAACTTGAACTTTCTGCCTTGTATTATTTTTGCTACGGGTGTGACTTACGACATTGTGATCTGCAGACCCATCCAGTGTCAATAAAAAGTGCTTTTGCAAGCAAAGCTGCACTTGCACAAGGAGGATTTGCCAGTAAAGCTGTATCGATGTGGGTTTTTTTAGTGCAAAGCTGGCCACAGCTCAAAAACGCTTCCCAAGGCATGCACAGCCAATGCTGGAAACGACAATAAGGAAGCTGGATACTAAAATACAGCAAAACGTATCTGGTTAGAATTCAGTATGAAAAAACCTACAAAATTTAAGTTCCATTAGCAATCTTCAAGATCATGTATTAGCAAACCAAAACTCATGTAAAATAAGAAAGTACAACTATTATAAAGTTCACAGAAAGTTCCATATTAATTATACCACATAAAACCTTTGTAATTTTATGGGTTTCTTCATGCTCCTTGCACTTTATCCTCCCAAGGGATGCAACATGGGCCATAAAACCTCAAAGCACACAACAACAAATCACACAGTGAGTCTGTGCTCTACCCTCACTCTCCAAACAACCCCCCCTTTCCTTTTTTTCTTTAACTGGTTCTTAAATCTTCTGTGATCCAGGAGGTGAACTTAGATCTGTAGACCATTTAACTACCACAGTTTATCAATATAACATATAATTGAAGAATACAGAAATGGCTGAATGGGTGTTGATCAACTGCTGGTTTGCAGACAGTTCTATACTGGAAATAAATATAAAGAATAAGCCTATAAAATCACAAACACAAGTTTTATTAACCCATTATTAAGAAGTAATAACATAGGGTTGGCCATCTCCTTAACTACCTCCCAAGAGAGGCAAAAGGTGTTTAAACATTACAAATAGCACTTTTGTATAAAACAAATGGCTAAAATCACAAGGTAATTATTAGCTACTTAAGTGGAAGGGGAGGGTGCCAAGTTAACCCAACACGGCTGCCTACAGCACAGCCAAGTCAACACGGGTCATGAGTGGCACCCCTACAAACCCAGCAGGCGTCTGCTGCCCAAAGCCACCCAGCCATGGGCGTACCACAGCTCTAGCCTGTGCACAGCCCTCCCTGCACGGAACACAGTGATCTCGTGCCTCACTGAAGGGAGCTCAGCAGCCATTGCGTCAATACCCAGAGCAAAGGCACCGACTCCACCACCCCCCTTTGCAACTGCGGTTCTCAATCCCCTCAGCTTTTCAGAAAGCTACTCTTCCAACAACTCGATCTTCTAGAGATGATGTACAAAGACAGACAAAAACGAAAGTCAAGATATCCGGAATTTGTCAAAAGAATGATTTTTTTTCTTTTCTTTTTTTTACATATTGGTATTTCCCACGTATTGATCTGGCTCTGCCAGGTCCTGGGCTGCAGGTGGGGCTGAAGTCCTATATTCTTTCGCCTGCTGACCTCTGGACACAGACAAAACCAATAAATTCGACCTAGTAGAATTAAATGCAAAGAATTATCCCCCATCCAAACATCTGAAGCACTGGCGTGCTATTTCTCACAGTTAAACTTCCTTCCTGGCATTTTCAATCAGTAAACAAGCAGCAATATAAGCACAACCAACAGCTTTTGGTCTGTTTTCTAGAAATATTTGGACGATTACAGTTGTAAATCTCTTGGCAACAAAAGCAGATTTCTAAATATCAATAGAGGGTGGCTAAGATAAGACAAGCAGGTCCAGCTCCCTAGCGCTGCTTTCCCAGCAGGGTTTCACTGGATGCCAGCACCCAGCTCCAACGCCAGCCAAGCACAGGCGTTCCCAATCCTCCGCCGCGGAGGACGCTGCAGGATGGTGGCAGCATCCTGGGGCTGAGGGAGGGACAAAAGGAAAGGGCAAACAGGTCGAGCAAAGGTAAAAAACGTGACATGGGAGCACGAGGGGTCACCACACAAACCAGCAGGGGTGCTGCCGTGACTGCTGCCTGCAGGGAAACCCGGAAGAACGAGGCAAGCGGGAAAGGACGAGGATGGAGTCGCAGAATGGTAGTAGTATCAAGGACGATCAATGAAATCATTTTCCTCTAGTAAGTTATTGAATCTGGCCTAGTTTTTTGGAGTATTTGTGATAAATACTTTGTTGCTGTGACAAGCTCCACAAATGGTTCTAAAACCGTAAGAAATACAAACACAGCTAAAACTGCTGCCGCAGATTATCATCCCAGTTCTCCCCACCAATAACGCACCACTTGCAAGTTATTTTACCCTTTTCACATAGCAGAAATATTCTTGACGTTTTATAACCGAATTCAATTTAAACAACAGCGCTACGTAAAACTGCAAATGGTGCATTTTGAGGGAGAGTTGAGAGCACAGTTCTCCTTCAGGGAAGCCCACGCACGGGCCGAGGTGCTCTGCCTTACACAATTAGCTATTTATTTCTCGTGCTGTACATTTATCACAGTGCTCGGGACTTAGGAGTCTGCTTCCCCCAAACAACAAAACCAGCTCCTCTATTTCACAGGCTCCTCTTTTCCTCTCCTGCCTTATCCAGTGGGTTGAAGCACCCCACTAACCACACGACCGGAGAAGTTGGTCCAATTCGGAAGGCGCACAGCGAGTAACTATTTTAAAAGCAATCTTCAGGAACGCTAGACCAATGCAGTCACCTCAGCCTTCTCCTGCAGCTCGTAAGGGTGCCCATGCACGACTTTCACCGTGTTGATCCTAAATATGACAAGTGCAACAGGACAACGAGACCATTGCTCACTGTCACCAGCAATTCATTTGTTTTAGATCTGTCATCAATTCCTTCATCCCTAGGTTCTCACTAAAATTACATCATCAAATTCAACTGCAATGAAACTAAGGAGAGATCAATATTATTAGTCAAGCCTAGCAAAAATAAACCACCCATTTATACAGTTTTCAATACCACAGACGTTCTCAAGACTACAACAAATTTTCCAGAAGGTCCAAAGTATTGGCTAAGGCTGGTGAAATCACTTACTCTGAGCTGATATGCTGGCAGACACCAGACATGGGTATTTCTGCTCGGATTTTGGTTTGTTTGGGTTTGTTTGGTTTTTTTTAACACTATGAACAGTTTTGAGTTTGGAAACCTACCTGGAGAGCTGGCAGGACGAAAACCAAAAATCCTCGAACCAAAGATGCTACGAGAGCAGAAGGGCACTGAGCTCGCCATTCCAGTGAAAATGGGACTTTGCTCTTGCACACCCAGTGCTGAAACCGCTCCTCGGCCTAGAGCTGCACCCTCAGCGTCGCCCCAGGGAGAGGGAAAGTGCTGCACCCCAAAAAAAGGGGGCTTAAGACAGGACAACACCTGCAGGCACACTCAACTTTCAAAAGCCACAGGGCTTAGAACAGGGTACACACAGCACGGGGCCAAAGAGGCACAGGAAGCCGCAGAAGGTGAAAGCAGGACACAAAGCCGGGGAAAAACTAAAAAAGAACCAACTCAGCAAGGTGTGGTAAAGGAAGCCAGGAAACACTGAGGATGCGGGAAACTGCTGGAAGCACTGCATTAATTAACCAGCACTGTCTCCCACCACACACCCCACCAGCCTCATTCCACTCCATGGAAAGGTCCAGGCTTGTTGGGTCGCTCTCCCCTGCAGATGTATTTGGTTTATTGAAGCAGAGACAGAAGTGACGCTAAAAAAGGAATGTCACATTCCAGCTCCCTCTTTCTGAAGGCTGCCTGGACAGAGAGGTAGGAGAGCTACGTGCGCTTCCTCCAAGAACACAAACGCTTTAAAAGGCTGCGTTATTGAGAAGAATCATTTAAAAAATATTAGTAATGAAGTTAGCACCAAGTCTTGAAAGATCAAGTATTAAAATCTGGTTTAACTTTACTTGTACAAAAACCTTTCAGTGTTTCCTGATGCTGGAAATGAAACCCGAGTTACAGCATCTGCAGGAAACCTTCCTACAGAAGTAGCTTTAAAGACCTACAGAAAGAAAACAATAAAAAAACTCTTTGAGCCAAAGAGTTTGGGAAATTTATTAATAAGATGTGGAATTGGATTAAAGAACAAGAGCTTTAAACAAATCCACTCTCTGAAACTGTCCTGCTGGCTTACAGCCCTCTGAGGGGGTCTAGAAACTTCACTAGAAGGCAGCTCACTTCTGGTAACAGAAATTTTGGTAAAATCCCGACTGCTGTAATTCAGCAAAAATTCTGGGGCAAGGAGTGGGCTGAAACGAGTGCCAAACCCTGCCCTGAGCTGTGATGGTCCGATTCTGCACAAAGGGCAGTGGTACAGGGAGCGCGGCACACAGTCCAATCTGCCATGCTCGCAGTAAGCTCAGGTTTGTTTAAGTAATAAAACGTTATGCAACATTTCCACAGAGGGAAGTAAATATTTGCTGTTTAACAACCAAAACAAGAATGTTTTGCTTTGAAACATACATTGTTGCCCAAACAGTCCCTTCGCATTCAGTAATATTTGAAGCTCCAACTTCCTCCTCAGTCATTATCAACACCAAACCCGGCAGAGCTGACCAGTCCACCAGACCCCCACCTCCATCCTCCGTAGAGTCCCCGGCTCACGGGGCAGTGACAGGAGAAATGCCACTCCTGCCTTCCCCACCTATTGACCCTGCCTGAAGTAACAGGGCAAAATTCCACAACTGCACATAGCCGAGCTCAGTGGGCACGGCAGACGACGCGCCGGCTGCACCGTCTGAACACACGGGCACCGCTCTGCTTTAATGCCTTCGGTTTCAGGTACCCGTCCATGCGAGAACACAAACATCTGCAGAAAGGTTCTCCATGCACATTCTATTCTGAATTTTTAAATAAATTTTCTGTTGTTTTTTTGTTTGCTTGTTTATTAAAGAACAACCCCCCTGCCCTGATCAAGTTGGGAGCCCCTTACAGCTGCCAAGATGGCATCTCCAAGGGTCACTCCTGCCATTTCAGTTCAGACACAGAAACCACAGCAGAAACAACAGCAGCCACAAACCCTCTGCCGCAGGGATGGCGAGAGCTGCTCGGTCACTGAGCCCAATTTCATCCTACCTGAGGAACCCAGAGAAGAGGGAACTCACCCAAGTTTTCCAAGACGTGGAAATCTCTCCGGCAGCCTGGGGACAGAGATGCCAGCCTCACTTCAAACCCTCACCTCCAGTCATGGTTTTTCTGCTGACAGACAGGCACCAGAAGCCCTGACCAGAGCGTGAGAGGGAAGCACCAGGACCCGCAGAGCTGTGTGCTGCTGTTCACGAGGCTCCTTTCTACCGCACCGCTTTGGGCAGGTGAAGCCGTGCTCCCTGATAAAAGCCGTGCTGCTCCAGGCAACTAACCCGCCAGCTGCCGTTTGCTTTTTTCTTTTAAATCTTAAGGTAGCAAAAACCTAACACGACTTGTGATGTCTCCTCCAGCATCTGCACTACTGGTGAAACACTTGTCTTGAAGCACACTTGAAAGAGACACCCATACAAGTTTTTGACAGGCAGAGTTTAAGTTTAAGGAGTGAATGGTTTATACCTTGCCTCCTTCAAAATATACCACAGAACTAGGTCAGCGCGGGGAGCTGCTCCATGCGCTTACTACGAGAACACACAGGCGCCGGTGCTGAGCCAAGACGAAGACACTCAGCTCCCACCTCAGCGCCACCACCCGTGCTCTGCACAGGTACAAACAGGTGAACCAGGAACCAACCGGCCCGGGGAAACACTGCATTAAGACATCAGGCGGGCACCTCCGAAGAGCAGGCACAAAAGTCGCCCCTCCGTCAGCTTGTGTTCAGCGCTACAGCACACGAGCAAATGCTGCTGCGGACCCATCTCCTCACACCCTTCAACGCCTACAGAAACTGGTGCCCAACACAAAAACGTGGCATAAGCTGCATTAAATAACAAGCGTCAAGGCCAAGTCACCTTTCAAGCCAGGGAGCACTGACCCACCTGGCTCTGTGAAGCCATGGCCTCACAGGAACGAGCGTACCAAACCCTGTGCTTTACCTACAAAAAATGTCACCATACGTTGGCGCAGGAGGCCTGCAAAGAGAATCGAGCCCAAGTGTGGTTCAGCAACGACAGTTCCATCCCCTAAAGAACCAGAACTTCACAATCTGCACTATGAAATCCAGAGAGGCGTGAATTCTCTTCTCACTTACCCCCTGTTAACCAGTCGGAGTTTTAATACTTCAGTGGAGTTAATCATTTACTGGTAGGCAAATGAGAAAAGGACGAAGCCTGGTCCAGACCACAGGAAAGATGGAACTAATGAAGAATTTGGGAGCATCAAAGAGATTAATAAAAGATGAAGTTGACAACACTGATAATTACCGCTACTACTTAATATTTACATTTTGATAGAGCACTTGGACTTCACCACGCTGGACAAGGTGCAGGCGAAGAGCAAGCCAAAGGTGGCCAGGCCTAGAGACTCTGCAACCACTAAATTAAAAGAAATAACAACAGCAGAAAAAAAAAAAAAAAAAAAAAAAAAAAATAAAAAAAAAATATTCCCAATGTACTCTGAGCAAGAATCCAGAGGAAGAGGTGGGATAACAACCCTGGCAATCCTAAGAAGGGCTTTCCCAGTAAAGAGTGCAAAATGGGTTAAGAACAAGCGTCTGCAAAAGTGGGTATGGAAAAAAAATCTGTACTAGCCCATTAACCACCGTTATTTAAGGTGCCCAGCTGCAACCCAAGAAATTCACGGGGCATTAGTGAATTCACCCAATTTTGGTTCGGCAGCCGATCAGTGACAGGATAGCAACCATCCCCCTCCCACTCCCCTCCCGCCCTGTAAGATGGAGGCCCCTGACACCCGGTGCCGGCTGCGTTGCGCCGAGCCAGGCCGCGGCCGAGCGGCTCCGACCCCCGCGTCCCTGCACGGCGAGAGCTCCAGGCAGGGCGGCTGTGCCGGGGCACGACGCCCCGTCCGAGGGAGCCGGCGGGGGCCGGGGCGGGAGCAGCCGCAGCGTTCCCGGCCAGCTGCTCAGACAAACTGGGGTTAAATAGCAAAAAAAAAAAAAATTCGCTACGACGCTCCCGGGCCGCGGGAAACCGCCGGCGCGCTCCCGCCCCCGCCAGCCCCGCTCCCCGGCCCGGGCTCCCGCCGGGGGAGGGCCGCGGAGCAGCGCTACCCCCTTGCGGACACGCCGCGCCCGGCTCTCGCGGCGCCGGTAACTTTCGGCCGGAGTTGGGCGCCCCGACTCTCGCCCGCCCCCCCCCCCATCCCCGCCA